>JAVQKC010167330.1:0-17042 GCA_036025475.1 Philypnodon macrostomus
TGTTAAATTTCATGCGTTCTGTTGGTGTCAGAGGGGTTAACCATAGCTTGTTAAATAGGCTAAGAATACTTTTAGAATACTTTTTTCCAAACCATAGGGCTGTTGTAAAAAAGCAGACATTTGACATTTACTGTGCATTACTCTTATTACATGGCATTATTTTCGTCTATAAATTCCTCATTTTTGCCATCAATTCTTCTAGGCTTTGGTCGGCGACGTCCACCGTTTCTCCTTCTATTGGTGCCTGACACAAAAATAAGTGTAAATGTTAGTATCTCAAATAGTATCTGTAGTTAAATTAGAAGAATACTGACCTTATCTGGAACTGTGTATGCCACAGTGATGCCCTCAGGCAGCTCTGGCATTGGGCCTGAGGCGGCCTCTAGATCAGCCTCTGTTACTTCTGACACCAGCTCAATACCTGCACGGCAAGAGTTCAATTAGAAAACTAGTAATAAAGTAATAAACACACAGTGACTAGTCAGATGCCATTGGATGACTAGTCACACTCACCCCATTCATTGTCCTCATGAACAACCTCCTCTTCTTTTACAACAACTTCCACTTTCGGTCGCTCTGCTTCTTTTTTCTAGAAGGTAAATGTCATACCAGTTATAAAACTAATATTAATGGATTTGTTGATTCAATTATATGTCCTGATATGATGGTATTTAAACATGTCACAAATACAAACAGTTCATTCTCACCTTATATTCCTCTTGTTGTTTTCTACAATAATGGTCGTTACACTGTGGGTTTGCTTTCATGGCCATGGTGGGGAAAAAGTCCTGCATGGCATTGTAGCCGAGATAATAACTGACAGTACCGAACTTCAAAAGATATCTGAAAAAAATAACTGTATTAGTGAAACTTTATTATATTTTTTTCCCCCAATCTTCTCAAAATGAGGACTTCTTACTTGAGGACATTCTGGACAAGAAGACCTGCAACTACACCCATTGTTGTGGGCAGACTGGCAGCACAAACCCCCTCTCTCTTCAAAGTTTTCTCGTCAATATTAGCTGCCACCACAAGGGGGGGTGCACACTGGTGAAAGAACAAGGACATAATGCGTTATATTATAACGTTGGCACTGATTTCTTAATCTGAAATTTTGTTTAACATACAGCAAAGCAGGCCGTCTCTCCCGGAACAATGAGCTGGATGTGTCCTGACACAGCATTCTCACTGACACCAGACTCCATCCAGGTCTGTCCTAGCTCATTACACGCCTGCAAAAACACACGTAAATAAAGTCAGATGAATTCATTTTGTAGTGCACGGGATATTAATATAAACACTTACTCTATTTATAGCCATTCTAGCTTCAAAGTTGTCAACACAACTGAGAACCAAATCAACTGGCATCCCTTCTTCTAGTCCACCATGGCTGAAAGGAAAATATAGAGAAATATTTAAGTACTGCACTCACACGTGCCTATAAGATTAACATAACAGTACTATCTCTTACCTTATTCGTTCCATAAAATGTGTAAAATTTTGCATTGTGGAGATATTGTAGTTGTAGGTCTCAAACGACACATCTGGATTAATGTTTCTGTAAAAACAAATTGAATTTTAAAAATGTATTTGTTTGTTTCTTCTTTTTACAATCTCAGGTATATTCTCGATACCTGAGAGTGTGTTCTGCTGCCTCCACTTTACTGAGGCCTGCTTGATGAGGCTGAAAAAATAGACGGTTCATGTTGGCCAGCTCGACTTTATCATAGTCAAACAGTATCAGCTGTAATTACATAAACTGACAGTTAGGATTATGACTGGGACTTTTGAATGCCATAAATAAAAGGATTAAAAAAATGTTTGTATTACCTTACCAATGCCACACCTGGTGAGCATTTCTGCGGTAACACTGCCAACTCCACCAACACCAACCACAGCAACAGTGTAGGTCCTGATTTTCTGTCGGAACATCAACAAATTAATAACTTGCCATTGGTGGAGATTAGGGGAAAAATAATAATAACTTACCTCATAATCATCCACAATGCCCATTCTCTTCAACGCCATAAGTCGACTGTGAGAATAAACCAATGAAGATAGACACACCATCATGCACACAATCAGGAAGACTAGTTTTCTAATGTTTATCTGTGATCTAAGAGCCATTTTACAGAAATGTCATGGTAGGATTAATTACATTTCCCGTTTATGGACCGGTCTGAGGTCTATCAAAATGTCAACATATGGGATGAATGACTCACAGAGGCGTTTCCCTCAAGTTTGGGCAGGTGTTTGAAATTAAACACTAAATTCAAAACTTCAAACCGTAAATAACGCAGATATGATTTACCTGTATGGATTAGAATCCACCACCTCGGCGCTCATCTTGTCAATTTTCGGTCTATGAAGTGACTGGCTTTGAGCATCATCCTCCACAGCACACGGCTTCTTCTGGCACTTTATCAATTCATTTTCGAGCTCCCTGACTCGCAGTTTTAGCTCCTCGATAGTTGCCATTGTTAGAAAAAAGAGGGTCTATGCCAGCAGTATGAACGACGCCTAGAAATGCCCCCAAATGTAATTAATAAAGGCAAAACTAAATACTAATACTGCATAACAAGTACACGTCTCCACTACAGCCAGTCAGGATTTGTGTTCCTGTGAATTGAGTCCGCAGAGAAATACAGGCCAATTTTAACGTTCCACAACAGCCTGTAGCGAGACATTGGTATCTTGATTAAAAGGTAGTAAAGTTATATAGATATTATTAAAATGCGTTTGCGTCTCAAACAACTTATAATCGAAACGTAATAACTGCGTCGCTTTGCTGGTAAATGTTATGAAACGGAAAGTTACGTTAGTAGTGTGCTCTCGAAAACTGTCCGGGCTAAACTGCTATCAAAGGTGTATCGAAGGATTACTGCGTGTCTGGAAATCATTAATGTAGCTCAGACATGGACGACCTGACAACACCCGTACGAGAACAGCATATATTCAACTTTGACAGACTTCAAAAGTATCTTTGTGTCAAGTCACTGCTGTCTAATAATGACAGAATAACAGTCCGACAGTACAGGTAAGTGAACGTCTACAGAAAAGAATTCACAAACTTAAAAACTCAGTGTTGCATTAACTAGTGGCGCAGTCAAACCGACCAATTGGACTGTCGGCTGTGTTGTGTGTTTTAGTTCTGGTCAGTCCAACCCCACTTTTTTAACCCAGTCTTCATCAAGGAGCTATGTTCTCAGAAAGAAGCCCCCAGGTGAGCTGCTGCCAGGTGCACACAAGGTGAGAGCGACACTACACCTACAATACAAAACGTGCATACTTCTGCAGAATAAGGACTGTAATTTCTACACAATCAAGACCTTTTTATTGTGATTGTGTTCGCAGGTGGACAGAGAATATTGTGTCCAGAGGGCCTTGTTTTCATCTGGCTTTCCAGTCCCTCAGCCTCTGTTGCACTGCACTGATGCAGAAGTCATTGGAACAGAGTTCTACATTATGGAGCATGTAAAAGTCAGTGCAACAGAACCCACGATCCAGAGTAGAAGCACACTTTTATATGTAATATTTATATGATTGACATTGTTTGTTGCAGGGGCGTATTTTCAGGGATCCCCGGCTCCCTGGGGTTTGTGCAGCAGAGAGAACTGCACTGTACGTGGCTGCAGTCGAAGTTTTAGCAAAGCTACATTCTCTTTCAGTGGCATCTCTGAAACTTGAAGGATTTGGAAAAGGACCAGGCTACTGCAGAAGACAGGTGCAGAGATCACCCACAATAAGGTAATAACTGTGTTATTACACATGATTTTTGTATTAAAGGTGTCCACCTGGACAAAGCAGTACTACGCAGCTGCTCACAGAGACATTCCAGACATGAATAAACTGTCTGACTGGCTCATGACAAATCTGCCAGCCAATGATAATGAAGTAACTCTTGTGCATGGAGATTTCCGGATTGACAATTTGATATTCCATCCAACAGAGGTACCATAGTTTTTTAATTTAATTTAATTTTAGCTTTAAAAAGAATCTGAGGTAAGCCTCTCAAAGCGTGTTTGTTAATGATAGGCACGTGTGATAGCAGTACTCGACTGGGAGCTTTCTACCACTGGGCAACCTCTGGCCGACCTGGGCTACTTCCTCATGCCTCACTACTGGCCTTCAAACTTCAGCATCATTAGCTCAATGGGCAGCTTACAAGGAATAGAAGGTGAGACATTTGTTCATGTTATTTGCATGTTTTTACTGGTATATGCTCAAATGTAATGACACTTTTCTCAGGTATTCCTTCTGTGGAAAACCTGATCTCCATTTACTGTCACTGTCGAGGTATTCCATCTGATCTGCCAGACCTCAATTTCTTCTTGGCTTTGTCTGTTTTTAAAATGGCTGGAATTGCCCAGGTGTGTATAAATGTATATTTTTTATATATATATAACTATAGTTTAAATTAATGTGTGAAACAATACATTAAAAAGACATTACACAACATTACATTAATTATTGTTTAATTATTTATTTAGTAATTCTATTTTACAATTTTCAGGGGATTTATGCTCGTCATCTATTGGGAAATGCCAGTGCCCCAAATGCTTCTCAGTTTGGCCAGTGTGTGGAGCCTCTGGCTAAGATCGCCCTTCAGATTTCTGAAAGGTTAATATAAATGAATAGTCAGTTATAGAATAGGGTTTCTCAATAGCACTTTTCATTATATCCACATCTAAAACAAATGCAGGAATTTGAGTAATCTTCCCACAGCTTCTGTTTTCATTATTTTCAATTTCCTTAATTATTTTTACAGAGCTCTCTCAAATGAAGACACTGAAGAGCAGCTGTTCCATCAGACAGAAAAGGGTCGTGCTGTGCTCCTTCAGGTCAAAGACTTCATGAGACAACATGTTCTACCTGCTCAGAAGGTAACTACTCCAAGAACAAGGGATTTAGATTTCTTGCACATGAATGATCCTTCAGAAAACTAGTTCACATTCATGCAATTAAAATGGATTCATTTGAGGATAAATACAAAGAGATTTACTCCACATTGAATAGCTGGTTTGAATCAAAGGGTTGTTTTTGCAGAAACACAAACGCCCAGGACCTTTACTGGTGTAGTTTGTCAGTAAATTACATCTGCATGTTTATAATGGAAGACTAAACACAAAATGATTTAATATTAGAAGTACTATGTAAACAAATTACTGCCTGCCATTACATCCACATATGTACTTTACCTCCAGGAAGTTGCTGAGTATTACATCAAACATGCCCAATCCCCGCAGAGGTGGCACACTCCACAAATAATAAAAGACATTCAGGTAGTTTTTCCAAAGATTAATATAAAATATAATTGAATCTTAAGCTTAATATTATTTTAAAATAACTTACAATAAAATTCTTATGTATATGACCAGGTGAAGGCGCGAGAGGTGGGGCTGTGGAACCTGTTCCTGCCTGCTGTCAGCGGACTGTCTCAGTTGGACTATGCTTTTATTGCAGAAGAAACAGGACACTGCCTCTTTGCTCCAGAGGTTTTTAACTGCCAGGCTCCTGGTAAAAGCTAATAGATTACAGTTTTAATAGATCTATAGATCATACTGTGTGAGCAAACCTTTGCACCTACAACACAAAATGCCTCTTTGCATTATTGTATATCCACTTTTTTTTCTTATTTTTTTTAGTTAAAAAATGAACTATGAAATCAGCAGCATGTAAGACCAAAGTTTGTAAATCTGATACTGAAAGACATATATTATTTTTGTCTCCAGATACAGGAAATATGGAGGTTCTTCACATGTTTGGCAGTGAGGAACAGAAGAGACAGTGGCTCCAGCCCTTACTCAAGGGAGAGACTCGCTCCTGCTTCTGTATGACAGGTATTATCAGGATTAGAGATCACTTTTCTTTTTCTTAGAGGATATTATGAAGCAGTTTCTTTTCAGAACATTTTCTAAAGTATTATGTTTCCTAACACCTACAATTAGAATCTTGCTTGAATGAGAAATTATTGAGCCAGAACACAAATAGGTGAAAGAAACAATGTAAAACAGTCTTTCCTCTTTGTTTTGATTTCCTGCTTTGCCCACTGCCTGGAAACAGAAGTGAACTGTTGCCAGCAGTGATTAACAGGGTGTGAACCAGACATGGGTTTGTGACCACAGATGTTGATAAGTGAAGCTTCAGGGATGTTTTTGTTTATCTGTAGTTTGAAAATCTAATAGAGAAACATTAAGGAAATTGCACATTCAATGTAATGTTTTATTTGACCTGTATGATGCCCTCTTGCCAGAACCTGATGTAGCCTCCAGTGACGCTACCAACATAGAGTGCACTCTTGAACGAGAGAGAGACAGTTTTGTGATCAACGGGAAGAAATGGTGGAGCAGTGGTACGTACATTATGTAGTTAAGAAATACTGTGGTAAACTGATTTATTACTTGCTGCTGTTGCGTGCACCGATACATGGTATTTGAGAGTTTTGTTTTTGTGCTATGAGTCATTCTATCCAGACAGGCTCTTTTCAAGTGAAATCACCACAAAGTAGAAGTAAAATGGGACATTGAAAAAGAAATGGGTGGTGGTTTTTGCTGCATCCACTAAGGTTTTCCATGAACTGTGAGTGAAGCCTACATATGCATTTGTGCCATTTTCTGCTTTGCCCCTTTGTAGGTCATTTGTGACCGATTTGACTTTAGAGTCAAATCGGTGTTGTTGTTGTTGTTGTTAGTTACTACTGTTGCTACTGTTTTTATGTTCAGAGACTGGGCGATAATATACGTAATCATTCCCAGACTTTACCAACACCAAGCTGAAATGTAGGTTTAATGGATGTTCAGTATAGACACTTCAGTATTTATTAACATTATGAAGTGGGTCAGAGTACAGCTTGTTGGTGTACCTGGTATTAGATTATTTCTTTGTTTAGTGACTGAAATACAACCCAAGGTTTTTGTTCCCTTGACACACCTTATGAAAGCTATTCTCTCACAATTCTAAGATGTAAGATCTTACAGTGAATAGAGTAACTGTTGTTGAGGCTTGGGAGTCATTTTTGGTCAGATTCTTCAAATGCGTTTATAATGGCACTGCAAGAACACTCTGTTTTAAAGACGGAGTAACATGTAGATTCTCATTGTTTGTTGCTCTTTGGTTTCCAAATATTGTTAACTAAATGGATCACCCTCTGTGCAGCCATCCAAAATCAAATGAGATGCAGATGATTCCACATACAAAAAGTAAACACATTAAAATGGGGTTGTTAAGAAGTGCACAGCTGCAGTAAATTGCTACTGATGTTGGTTAATTAGTAATAACTTTATTTTATAAAATACATTTGTACAAAGTTTGGTTTAGGACATGGGATATAAGGTGCATTCAGTAAGTATAGTAGTTTTATAAGTCTTAAATAGTCTTGGAAAGGTCTTAAATAGTAAAAGTGCTGGTGTCTTGGTCTTCAGATCCAGACTGAGACTGCACCTGAGAGCAGGTGTTCAGTGCGATCTCCACCGTTTGTTCCTCGTTCACTTGTCTTGGATGGTGATGGCCGAGGCGCTGTCCCAGATGTTTCGCAGCCTTTAGGATGTGTAGCCTAAACGATGATCCCATGAATGCGTAGAGGAGGGGGTTAATGCAGGCATGGGACAAAGCCAGACTCTCTGTTACCTGGAGCGCTCGGTCTAGACTCTTGCTAACGTCACAGTCACTCACAAGGAGATAGATTACGTCCAAGGCATGGCACAGTTTGACCACATTGTAGGGCAGCTGGGTGAGCAGGAACACCACCACAACTGCCAAAAGCACTCGTAGGGCACGCCACTTCCTCAGTCTATGCACCCCAGCCGCTCTACTCAAGGTCCATCCCACCCAACAATAGCACACCACCATCACCACAAAGGGGATCAGGAACCTAAGTATGACCTCGAGAAGTTGTAGGGCAGCTTTGGCAGGTCGCGCCATCTTTAGTGGGTATACTGCTGTGCATGTGGTCCTATGGTGGGCATGCTTCACTGTGGAGAAGATGAGATCTGGTAGACTTAGAAAGCTAGCTAAAGCCCACAGTCCAACACAAACAAGGAGCCATTTTCTCCTCATGTGAGAGCTCAACCCAGGTCTGCCTCTAGCAACTTGGGCTACAGCATGGTACCGATCCACGCTTATGCACGTCAGCAGCAGCATACCACAGCTGAAGTTAGTGCTGTAGAGGAAAGAGGTTATTTTACAAGCTTCAGGTCCCAACCTCCAACCGTGTACAGCATCTGCGGCCCAGAAAGGCAAAGTGAATAAAAGTAAAAGATCTGAAATGGCCAGGTTAAGGATGCACACGTCTGTCAAGGTTCGAAGTCTCAGGCGGGACGTGTAGACCACCACCACCAGGGTGTTTCCAGCCAACCCCACCACCAGAGCCAGAGTGTAGATGATTGGGAGGAAGACCCGGCCAAAATAGCGCACTTCTTCTTTGTCGCAAATGGTGTAATAGTCTCCATAGTCATAAGTGTCATTGAGGTTGTCGTCATCAAAATAGTCGTCCATCTTGGCTGCAATAGAAATACATTTTAAATCAGTATGTGTAGACGTAGCAGTAATCTTGGATATAAAACATTTTGTATGAATCAGAACAGTATTCCCTCTGTGTTGTTCAGTTGTCTTGATTTTCCACTGGCTCTGAAGCATGTGCCTACAATGCAGCCAAAGCAGAAAAATACCTGAGGTTTGTAATGGGCTTTACTGTGATTTAATCTAATCTGCAGTTGGCCTCACTGAGGTCCAGCATGTTCTACACAGAGATGTTGTGTCTGCTGTACTTCACAGATAAGGAGAAATGTACAAAAAACTTGAGTGGTTAAAAAAAAAAGATCATATCACGATTTTGTTGAGATCAAGATTGTCTTATACAGAAGACTACTGCTTCTACAAATTCAATGTACAATCAATCCAATGTTCTTCATAATACTTAATATTCATTATTTTTCTTATAGTATTAACATGAACACTGGCATTGCTACAGTAAAAATGACGGTGAAGAGCAGAGCATACATGAAAACGATTCAATGATCTTCCCAGATTTGCAGATCGTCATTTTTGATTTGATTAGATTTTTTTATTGCCATATCACCCACCCCTAGTGTGAATATGATCATAAAAATGCTCATCTCCAAGTACCTTTTTATTGGACTAAAATCAGACTAAACCAGGCCTAATTTGGGAATTAGCCTGGACTTAAACAGGTCTAAACCAGGGCACAATCTTTATAGTGAGCTCAACTGCAAAATGCTAGAAAGAGCCAAAGTAACACCTCTAGTCTCCATACCACAGATTGAGAACCACTGATGTAAACCATCAAATTAATCCTATAACAAAATAAATCATGATTAGCAAATCTGAAAATTGTAAGTTAAACACATAATAACGATTTTATAGCCTTTATAGAACTTGCTGCCCAGATTATTTCATTCTTGTTTTTTGAACGTTGTGTTAATAAAATTGCTCTCCAGGTTTGTTATGTCATTATCTCCCACATGGGCGGAGCAGGGTTTCCACAACAGATGTTAGAACATTTAGAAATATGTTAAGTATTCCACTGCTGTCAACAGCTGGGTGTCACATGTAAGTTATTGAGTTTCAAAAAACACTACCTTTGACAATAGTGTTACATTTTACCTGGTTAGAAGAATATTACCCTCCTTGTCAGCATTTTTTTCTTGTGAATATACATAGAAATGCTTAGATACTCATTTATGGAAGAACTGTAAAATAGCAAAAAACTGAAAGAAATTGTGAAAATTAAAAAATGACAATAAATAATCTGTTTCGTTATCACTGTGTTACTATAATTATGTCATAAAATAAGCACAGGACTTGTGACTCAGCCTAAAATCAACCTTTGGTAGACACAAGGCACAAGCATTTTCTCATGTAGTGAGACCAGAGACCTGTGATTGAAATGTGACTGTTTTCTTCTCCTGGCATAGTTTGAATAGTATTGAGACTAAGGATATAGTCAGAAAATACAGAAATAAATGCTTACCTTGTTATTGTATTGTTTCCTTGTTCTCCAGCACTCTTCCCTGAGCCTCTGTGAAAGTGGTTTGTGCTGCAGGACCGTAGTGGTAGACTGTATATCCATAGCCCGCCCCAGTAACTGCCTGTAGGAGTGCCTCATATCTGCAGCTCTACGTGTATTTGTGTGGGTTTACATTTGGTGATGACTAAGACAATCGTGGTTTTTTTATTAGTATATTGGACATTACATTTGTAATAGAAAGCTCCATAACTGTGAGAGAAAAGGGAACAAAGACAACAATAATACAAAATGGCAGATACATTGTACCTACACAAAGATTTCTTTTAACATGATTTGAGCTTGATATGAGAAAAACATTCATAATATGGTTATTTTAAGGCTCTGTGTATTTATGTATTTATGTATTTTATGAACTTTTTGTTTTGCCATACAAACACACAAAAACACAGCAAAAATGATTACAGTAAAAATATGTGTTATACACTCATTGATATTACTTGGGCCTAGATGCTTGTAATAAGGCTTCTGTTCATTCCAGTTGTGGGACATGTTTGGGCTCACATCACAGACCATTCTTACATAAGAGTTCAGGTGAAAGACGGTCTGCTCCCAGGGCAAACAGGCGTCCTTTGGGTGGAGTCGTCTGGGATTCCTTTCCCAATTTATAGTCGTGTTTGTTTTATGTTCCTAAGTAAAGGTGGCATCAGTTAACAGATACTGACCTCTACCTGCCATGAAATGATGGTTTAAAAACTCAAAACTAGTGCTTTATGATATGATGGATGTTCAGTGAATTTATTGTCCCATCTGGAGCAGTCAAGGTTCCAAATGTCTCATCCTTTGAGGACAGATTTGCCACTTTAACAAACATAAACAGGAAGCCAGGCTGTTTGTCATGTAGGCTTTCCCCCGGGACTCAGAAACCACATGACAGAGGACTGAAATGGACAAGAAATTTATATGACTGCTTCTCAGTCTACCTCAACAACATCTGCTGTAGTTGGTTTGAAAAATGAGTAAAGTATAGACTTAATACTTTATCTCAATGTATTTTCTGTTGGTAGCAAAACAAGGTCATTCTAAAAGTAAAAGGGCAAACTCAACTTTAATTTTTAATATTCATGGTGTAATCTTTGAGTACAGCCAAGCCCTATGCTGAGGCACTCACCACCTCAGGAGCTGAAAACATTTACTTTTTAATATAGAAACCACATTTAGTTACTACTTTTAAATTTGTTTGTTTACAGCATTCGCTGTAGTACTTAAGTAGGTGTAGCCAGCAAGGGGAAGGGACAACAATTCTCCTAAAAGAAGATTTTTGAGTGAACGTGCTCAAAATGCTTATCTAGACGTAAACAAAATGAAAGAATGCCTAATATAACCTTTTTTATAAGTCACTTCAGGATATTTATATAATATGAGTCTAGTCTGTCTCTTCTTGTGCCTCTGAGGCTGCATCATTTCCTATTCAACAGCCTACAATGTTTCCATTCAAACAGGGGTCAGAGAAGGGCTAAGGACAGTTAGACCAGACTATAATTTGCTTATTCATCACATCCGCTACATCTGCTACCAAATATATCAAACAAAATGAATAATGTTCCTTATTCATTCAGGTGCTGGCAATCCCGAATGTAAAGTGGCCATTGTTATGTGCAGAAGCAAAAATCTAAATGCCAGTAACAGGTCTGTATTATGCTAGTGACTTGTTCATTTTGACAACCTGAATAATTTAATTGTGATATCTGTTGCTATGATTTTTTTTAGACATGCCCAACACAGTATGATCCTTGTACCAATGGACACACCTGGAGTATCTTTGGTTAGACCACTCACTGTGTTTGGACAAGATGGTATGGTGTTTATGTTTGATATTTTAATGTTTAGGTCAGTGTTAGTTTTTCATTTCTCTTTTCTTGATTTTTTTTTTTTCTCAGATGCAATTCACGGTGGTCATTTTGAAGTAAACTTTGAGAATGTACGTGTTCCTGCATCAAACATAATTCTTGGTAAGAAACATCATCTGGTCCATAACAGCATAGGTAAACAGCTGTCAAGGTAAAATATAGTTATCAGTATCAAACACTAATTCAGTGTACAGTAGTTTGAGATTGTTACTTTGCTACAGTCAGCTGAAAACGCATTATTTGACGTAATAAAGGCAAAAAAAAATAAAACAGATTTGGAGGTTGACTAGAGAAATCGTGGTATAACATTTCTGCCCATGTCAATGAAAGATGGCACTTTTTGGGCCTTGTCATTTTCAAGCATAATTGGCATTCTAGCGAAGTTATCAATATCATGTATGTTTTTTTTTTACCAGGAGAAGGCCGGGGGTTTGAAATTGCACAAGGTCGTCTTGGGCCAGGGAGGCTGCATCACTGCATGAGAGCTGTAGGCCTGGCAGAGACGGCCTTGGAGCTCCTCTGCCAACGGGCCGCTGCCAGGCACACATTTGGCAAGAAGCTCTACCAACACGTAAGCACTAAGCCAGGCATCTGTCCTTTTACTGGTGACATCTTGTGGCCAGATTTGATGTTACAAATATTGTGTAGGAGGTTGTGGCTCATTGGATAGCAGAGTGCCGCCTCACGATCGAGCAGACACGTTTACTGACACTTCACGCTGCTTATGCACTGGATATAAAGGGGAGCCGGGCTGCTCGTAAACAGGCAGGTTTTTCATATTTTAGACAAAGTGGATGTTCAAATGTAGCTGAAACCAGAATTGCATACATGATCTATTTTTCAGATTGCTATGATTAAAGTGGCTGCAGCTAGGATGGCATGTAAAGTGGTGGACTGTGCCATTCAGGTTTATGGGGGTGCTGGTGTGTCCGGAGACTTCCCTTTGGCTCAAATGTGAGTGTCTTTGGCACATAATGTAGAAGTATTTCAAAGATGACCTACATCGTATTACCATAAACCTCTGTCTTCAGGTATGCATATGCACGAACACTGCGTATTGCTGATGGCCCAGATGAAGTACACCTCTCCTCCATTGCTCAACTAGAGTTAAGAGACCAGCTGAAGAAGGCCCAGGCTAAGCTGTGAAGTAAATACTTTACAAAAATGATTATTCAAATATTTGAGGTTCTTTGTCTTAAAATGTTGAAATGATTAATAAAGAATCATGTTTATTAAGAATTCTTTTTAATGTGAACTACAAAAACGTAATCTGATGCCACAGATTTAGGACTATTGTCATCACACGCTGTATGGATGTTTTCTACCACTGGGATGATTTCCACTGGGAGGTGATGGGGAGGTCAGGACACACAATTACATAATATTTTTTTACAAAATAAAACAGCAACACCTCCATTCATTTCATTCACCAGATGGTGTCCCATGCATCACCCTGAAATCTTTGTCTGTACATCGGGCATTTTTCCACCTCGGAGGATCAGATTTTAAGTCCAATAAAATGTCAGTGTTTGCTTTTCTTTGATTTCTTGTGAGACCGGTGAGGGGACCTAGACCGGGACCTGGAGCGAGACTTCTTTGTGGACTTCTTGGGTGTCCTTGATCGTGACCTCCGTGATCGTTTCGGTGTGCGTGGAGATGGTGATCTGAAAAGGACAAATGCGTTTGACTGTTATATACAGGGTTCCTGCAGGTATCAGCAAGTCTATTTTAATGCTTTTTTATGCCATTTTTATGCCACAAACATACTGTACAATCATGGCAGCTTAAATTGTTTTGCAGGTTTTATGGGTATAAAAGTGCTGTTCAAAATTATGTAATAAAAGACTTTGCACTATATGTTTTTGACTTGACTTGACACTAGTTATTACAATTATATGCACTGCCAATATTTAATTCTACATACATTTAACTCATTAGTAAATCACTGTTACCTCTTAGAAGACTTTTTACTGGATCGTGGAGAGTCTTTGTAGGCGGATCGGGAGGAAGTGTCTTTAGAGTAAGATCGGTCTGAGCGTTCTGATCTCTCGGAGCGAGGTGAAGAAGAACGTCCTCGTCTGCTGCTGTTACGAGAGGGACTTGGTGAATTACTGTGATGCCTTTTTCTATTCCAGAAAGAAAAACAAAAATGTCCAAATTAATTCAATATACAGCATTTGTGGGTTGTTTTACTACAACAAAAAGTGTGAGGTTGACTTTAGAGAACCTGTCCAACCCTTATGCGAGGGGCCAAACAGGCATCATTCATGAACTCAATACATTTCTCTGAAGCAGGAAGCCTCGGTCTGTTTGTCACCTCTCTTTTCTGGTCGGCGTGTCTTCTTTGTCCTTCTCCTTCTTCAGTTCTTTCAGTCGAGCTTCAGCTTTTTCCTTCTCTTTTTTCTCCCGCTCCTTTTCTCTATCAAGTTTCTCCTTTTCTCTTTCCTTAAACCAGAGACAATTGTTAATTCTGCTCCTGAAGTCATCTGTATTTCACTCGTCTGTAAAGGTACCTTTTGCAGTAGTTTGTCTCTGTAGTGCTCCACTTGTTCCTGGATACTCTGGCCTGGTTTCTTGGGCCTTTTCCCTGATTCGAGTTCATCTTGAAACTTCATTACCTTGACCTGTTTAATACACAAAGAAGCAATGAACTACAGCTGATAAAGCTTAAATGTGTATACATAGTGCAGGGTATGTTGTGCCGGTATCTGGAGTATACATACCTCAATTTCTCTGAGTTTTGAGCGTTTCTCCTCATTCATTTCAGACATCTTGACCGAGTCATCTTTTGGACTCTTGTCATTGTCACTGTCATCTTCGTTCCTTTTGGCAGAATAAAAAATATATATACACAAGTTGGATTTTTTGTTGTAACAAATTATTTTATATTCATACAATGACTTACTTTTTTGTTCCCTCCGGTTGCTCAAAAATCTCCCATTTTGATGTCGTCACAGCTATTTTAGATTAAAAGTGGTTACTTGAGCTCTTAAGGTGTAGTTATGAGTTTAGAAATTTGACCAAATGCTTACCTTGTGATTCCAGTTCTGACTCATCTACTGCTTCCCATTTTGAGGGTGCCACCTTAAAGGCAGCCTCTTTGGACTGATCAACTAAAAAACAAATATATATTTAGTCTACATTTTTTGAATCCCTTACAAAACATTTTTATTTTGTCTGTAGCTCTCACAGGGTATTCCATCAATGTCATCATCTATGTGTTTTATAGGAACGCCATCCAGGTCGTCTATAGGAGCTCCATTGAAAGAGGCCACATCTATAGGCGCTCCATCTATGGGCATACCGTCCACATCCTCCAGGGGCATGCCATCCACAAACTCCCCTAACTGAGCAACATCCAAGAAATCTGCTGGTTCACTCTGAGCCCAAAACAAAGCCAATTAAAATCAAGTGATTCAAAAATTATAAACTGATGACACAATAAATGATAAGCATTAGTTACCTCAGGCAAAATGATAACAGACTCTTTTTCTGACGGGAGATTGACCAAACCAAGGAAGATGTTCTGCAGCTTGATTAGAAAAGGATCTGGGTACACAGCCCATTCTTCCCATGCACGGAAACAAGACATAACCCGTTGCTATAAAAATAGTAAGACAATTAATTGCTCCATCATCAGATAACCAAGATATACAGTCACTATGTGAGTAATTGAAACATGTACCTTAAAGTTTTCACTCTGTAGATGGCCTTGTATGGTTTTGTAGGTTGCGTTAAGATCTGAAAATATCTGACCAAGCTTTGACTCAAAACTAAGAATGGGAACGCAAAGTAAGTTAAACAATTTGTATATAAAAATGTACATATAGCTTTCCCTTAAACTTACTATTTTCTGTAATATGATGCATTGGTGACTTTGGCAGAAGAGTTGTATAGCACATCAGAAACAAGATACAACCGGGCAATCTAAAAAGTACATACAACACATCACAAGTTTCACTTTATATCACTATTTAACCAAAAAACTAACTATAATTGAACTAGGCCCACATTGTCGTACAAGGTGTGAATCGGCGAACCTGCCCCAAACTGCCCGCCCTAATAAGGCATTGTTTGTGAGGGTTTTGATTAGAGCTGTCAACTTTAACACATTTTTGTCTAATTAACTCAAGTCTCCTTTGACACAATTCATTTTTCTATTGCACCGTTAAAACAGATGAATTTTGACCCGCTGGCAATGAGCAGAAACGTTACATACACCTGTCTCACACACAGCACAACCCTGACCTGTCAATCACCCCAGTCACTACTGCAGCCTGACACTGTTTAGCCAGTGTTATTCTCCCCGTCTGAATAACGTCAATAGTTTGATCCATCACTGCATACAGCCGCGTGAAGCAGGAGATTATAAACTCGTCTTTTATTGATCCAAAACATGACTGGATTATTTTGGGGCATGCACGAAGCGACTAAAATGTTATCAATTGAGTTTTTAGTTTTTAGATTGTTAACAAATTAAGAGGCCCCACCCCAAAAGCATGATAAATATGGGAAGGGCCTATTTTACTTTTTAGATTTTTTGATTGTCTGGATGTATAGGGGGCACTATAGAGGTAATTGACATCATATTGGTCAGATGTGTTCAGGGCCAGGGTAGTAAATAAGTGTTTCAGTCAATACTTGTGTGTCCAGGGTCCCATAGGGGTCATAAACATGGGGCCCTATTGAGGCATTCTTTATTTGACCTCTGTACATTAAATATACACTAGCCTGGATCCAAAATTCATGAGAATTTGTTTATGTTCAGCAGGATTAATGGCTCAAATAAGATACTTCAGGGAATTAATTGGTTTAATCATTATTCATTGTAGCAGTACCAAAATCGATTTATTTCAGCGTCTTCATATGCAACTATCAAGAAAATTGGAAAAAGATCAGGCAAAAACGTACTTTGTTATCGCGTTCACAGCTTCAGGGCAATTAATGAATAACTTAATTAATATTCATCAATGAAGTACCAAAATCAATCCGGTTTAGCGTCTTTATGATATGCCGAAGCACAGTTTCGCCGATATAATTATATCGGCGAAAACAGCGTGTCGCCGATATTATGGAATCACGTCGGTGTTCGTCCGCGTCCGCGTCCGCAGATCCTAGCTGTGAACGCGATAACTCAAAAAGGAATTGCC
>JAVQKC010167341.1:0-17078 GCA_036025475.1 Philypnodon macrostomus
GTGGAAATATGTACTTAACAAAAAAGTGTCAAACAAATGAAAATACGCCTTATATTCTAGTTTTTTCAAAGCATCCACCTTTTGCTCTGATTACTGCTTTGCACACACTCTGCATTCTCTTGATGAGCTTCAAGAGGTAGTCACCTGAAATGGTGTGCCCTGTCAGGGTTAATAAGTGGGATTTCTTGTCTTTTCATGAAAATAAAGAAAACTCATTGAATGAATGAGGTGTGTCCAAACCTTTGGTCTGTACTGTGTGTAATTGCAAACGTAATATGGTAGACATGGTCAAATGCTGGGTCAAAGAAAAGAGCAAAAAGTTAACCGTGACATGATTTTAACACAGTCACAGGCCTGTCCAGACGAGCAGTAGCATTAGCGCTCACATGGGATATGTTCAGATGTGTGTTTAAAGAAGAGGAGGGGAGGGGGGGGCAGATTTCATTTGAAGCCTGACTCATGGGTGTGGCTCCATTGATGGTTCTGTCAATGCAGCGGAAGTCTCTGTGTCTGCTTTTGTTGGTTCATATGTTGCACTGATTTGACAAGTCACTCTTTTTGTTTACTGTCAATTTGCCTATGCTAGCGTGTTAGCAGTGACAGTGATACCTGGTAAACATCATTGTGTTGTCTGTTAGCATGTTGCTGCTGCTAGTATTTAACTCCTCACAACATCTGACCTGGTGTCGATGCCAGTAAAGTAGATCTTGTGTGAGACACCACCATGTGTACACCAGATGTACATTTCTTTGATCCTGAACCTCAGTGTACCTCAGCACTATTTCTCTTTTAATTCCCCCCAGAGTCTTTTCTGTGTTTCCAGCAGTGATGAATACAGTAAAGCAGAGAGGGCTGTGTTGATCTGACCGTACAGAACCTCTTTGTGTTCTTCTATGCTCTGTGAATGCTCTCATCATTTTCACATCAAAGATACTGTCCAGATATCAGTCCCCTCACAAGCATGCGGGCTGGAGGGAACCTTGGAGCTTGCCATTCATGCCTGTAGGTTACTAACATGGAAATGTGCATCAATCTTTGTGCTAACGTCTTTCACCCCTTTGTATTATGTACAAGATGCGCTACCTTAGATAGAATATTTTATATGGCTGTAGGATACAAATAAATACTGTATGGATTCAGTATATGGACAAACATATCCATTTTTAATAAGGCTGGTAAAGATGACCAGATAATCAATGAATCAAATCAAAGTCTGTTTATATTATTGACTGATTACTGGTCAGTTATCATCCTATATGTATTGTAAATGAAGGGCATCAGGTTGTGAGCTGGTTCATCACACAATATTCTGTGTCATATTCTCTTTTACTCATGAATGGACTTTCTCTAGACTAGAGAAAAACATTGAGCTAGCAGTGATTAATGAGGAAGGAGGGGGGTATTATAATTGTAGAACTGGTACAATTGCACGTCGATTGTTGACTTTTGCTCATACACCTGATGTCACACTCGACGGCAAAAATACACTTTCGGAAAGACACATTTCTCCCAAATCTGTCGCACAATGTAGCCCACTTTCAAACATGTCAGTCTGCAGTCTTAACACAACTTACCATACATGTTTCACAAGCTTATTTCATGGCCAGATACGTATACATGAAGACCAGAAATTCCCCCAACATTAGCATGAGCTGTAGAACAGTTTCTTTAATTATGTGGATATTCCATAAACCAATCACTTGAGCTAACTAGCCAAAAAGGAAACACACCATCCGATGGCAGCCTTATTAGATTTGAATAATATTCATTGCCTCGGCCGTGTTCCATAGATGAAGCTGTGTACGGATGCTTCATGGCATGCATGCTAGCATTACCCCCCAATAATGACATGTTTTATTCATCACCATATGTGTTTGGATGTATGTATTAGGGTATAAAGGGGTGTGTTTATGCCAGTTTGTGCCAGAAGATGCTCGTCGTCTACGGTCTGCCCAGTGTAAAGAAGTGGGTCGACCCTACTGTGAGTGGGACTGTGACAGGTCTGGGGGAGGGAGGAGGGGTTATGGAGGCCCTATGGAGGTCGTATGCTAGCTGCGGAGACTTAACTTGGAGCATACAGCGCAGGCATATAGGCCTCTCCGTGGGTGGACTGAGCTAATCAGATGTGTTATTGGAGCAGGGTTAAAGCAGGAGTGCACTAGAGATGTGAGAAATCAGGCTGTGACCTTGATTTTAGGGAGTTGACGAGTGGGACTGAACCCTTCTGAAGTCAAGTAGAAGAAGAGTTGATATTTCCATAGAATAAGAATCCAGATAAGACAAACTGGAAAACAACCCCCCCTCTAACATTTAATAGTATGTATTATTGGGTTTCAGGTTTTAGAATGTGATGAAGTCATACCCTCAGATGGGGGGCAGGGGCCAGAAATGTCCCTCCACAAATGTTGAAGCTGATTATTTTCTATTAGTGACAAGGTCCATTACTCCCCTACATCCATCTGCAGATTAGCAATAGTCATTTACATTCTTGTTTTGGGGTTTTGTGTATGTTATTGTGTTGTGTTTGTTGGAGGATAGAGACACTGCTCGATTCTGCTGCCACCTCTCTGTTCGTTTTGCCCCAAGGCAGGAAACCTCGTACCACCACTGGGTTGAGAATAAATAATGGATTATGCATCTTTTTTCCCCCCTTGCCTTTTCTATAGTGACTGTATATAAAGGTAGATTATATTAGCAGCCCGTGAACATTTTACTATAGAAGTTGAGGGCCATATGAAATCACACCTTGTGCCAAGTCCCCCTGGCCACACTTTGGACATGCCGTATGATAATGACTAAACTGATCTGAGTGGGGCGCCGTAAGTTGTCATTTTGATTGTGTTTGCACCGTGGGGGTGTCCCTCTCTTCTCTTGTCTATCCTTAATAGAGGATGCTGTTGGAAGTCTTGTCCCCTGGGAAGAAAGCGACAGATCCCACATTGTTCATTGTTGTTTGTCTCTCCGTGTAAAAAGAGAAGAACTTCACAATAGTGTGGGATGGGATTGGGGTGGTGGGTGCAAAAAAAGAAGAGGGAATTACAAAGATCACAGTTTCATCCAGCTTTGATGTGATGTGTTAAAAGAGGGTTTGGGCGAACTCGTGGGGGTGACGATGTTTACATCTGCACTTCACGGGGAGAGAACGTGAGGGGGAACAAAAAAATGCAAGAGAAAGGGACATTGAAAGGGAATAACTGCAGGGAGGGGGGTCCTAATGCACAGCTGTCCTGGGGGGTTCAGATGCTCCATGTATGGGGAGAGTGGGATGTTTATTTACTGGAAAGATGTTGCCTGCCTTCGGGGCTTATACCAGAGGAGCCCTTCACTGACTCAGCTCTGAGTCTCCGCATCCAGCCAAACACCACAATAACGCCATACAGCCAAGCTCCACCCACTCCAGGAAGACAACAGAGACAACATCAAATGGAGGTCAAGTATGATTTGTGTAGGAAGAAAAAATACATATCCCTAATACATTTTGTAAATACTGCATACGAGAGAAAGTAGAAGTAGAAGAAAAGTAATTGTATTTTGTATTTATTTTCTTAAAAGGACAGTGCACATTAATGAACATATACATTCATACATCAATATTCAGGATTATAGCCCAGGACCACACAACACATCACTCTACTACACAAATACAACACTCCATACACAAAAATAGACAAAGACTACTCATTTCTGCATACATAGGTGCCTACATACAGTACCATCACTAAAAATAGTTCATGTCAGATTGTGTGAACAGTTTTGATTGTCCAGTAACCATGACTTCAGTTGTTTAGTAAAAAAGCTGAGGGTAGGTAGATCCTGTAAGGTTGTGGGTAAGGTATTCCAAGCCTGTCCAAAGGTACTTTTTCTAGATGGAATTATATATAGTCATCTCTGGAGCTTGCTCTGGTGGGTCTGTTTTAGTAGGCATCTCACTGTGTATTACGCAGCTACTTTGGACCTAAGGTGGTATTCGCCCTGGAAAATGGCCCATTAGTCGCAGGGCTCACACTGAACAGAAAATTGTTCAATTGTGCATTGATCCACAGAGGGCAATTAACATCAACCACTCCAATTTGCTTTTAGTATTTGCAGGAAAGTGGGAGGTAGCAGTAGGCCTATCACTGTGCAGCAAAATGCAACAAGCCAAGAATCCAAACTAAAAGTCCAGAAAAGCATTTAAAACAAAGTCTATTTGGTATGTGATTGGCAAATGTTAAAATATTTCTCTCCTAAGATAAGTCGTCTGCTGTGGTCAGAAAAGACGGGTTGCAATCTTTCTTTCCCAGGATCCCTGGAAGCTTTTATAGATTTTTTCCACACCAGTAAATTGTGTTCAAGATTGTGAATACACTATTGAATATTTTGACCAATATGTTTCAGTGTATTCAACTGCAGGAACAGTGCACTGGAGCTAAGTGCTAAAAACTTCAATATCCCATTTATCTATAGCACAAACCGATGTGGATTGTATGTTGTGATGGTGCCCCCCCCCCACCTGGATTTCAAAACAATCCCCCCTGTCTCAGCACTAAGCTAAACAAGACTCAAATGAGTGCCTATTAAATCCCAGGCAGCATTGCAATTGTTCCGTACCCCCCGCCAAAATACATCATTGTTTGCGCACCCTGCCCTCCTTCTATTCCCCATACATTTCTCTAGTTCTCCATCTTTTGCCTTACATTTTTCTCTGTTTGTGGGATTGCAGTTTGTGTGGTGCGGGACATGACAGCCAAGCGCCAAAACATGCAGATGTGACAGTGTGAGAGGGCCACTGGAGGGCACAAAGAAGAAGAAAGTATCAGGCTAGAGCAGTGACAGCTCAAAGAGAGAAATGTGCTCAGAAGTGGGATGAGATGCTGAAGAGGCTGGAGGGAAGCAGGGATGGGAGCAGAGATTGTTAGTGCAGAAATGGGGTTTGATGGTGGGGGCGCGTGTTGCAGAGGTGGCCCCCTCCCCAGTCCCCGGTGCCCTCCTGTTTCATGGCTCTCGCAGACTGTCAGTGAAAACAGGCAGCATCCACGTAGACAGCTGTGCTTAGGAGGCTGCGGGGGCGACTATCCACTCCACACTGTGATCCCCAGCTCTGCCATGTTCTTTCTAATCGTCGGCAAAAAGCATCAGAAACAAAACTAAAGCTGTATTTAGTCCTTGTTACGTTCATGTGTCTCGGCTCGTGTCACAGACAGTTGTCACTCTTTGTCTTTGACTTGTATCAACCCAATTTCTCCAGGCTATGGTACGTGTTAGACTAACTGATGTGTGTTTAGGCATATTAGAGAAAAAAATGCTTGTTATAAAGATACTATGAGTATAACATTCTGAAACCAGACTGCCATGATTCCAGCTCAGTTGAAATCAATCACAGGTTTGTTCAATGATTTTTATTTGTCTTAAAGTAGTAGCCACAGGCCAATAGGATAGCTTCATCTTCACTCGCACAAGCAATACACATCTGAAAGCGCGGACATAAAAGCGTATGACAGGCAGCCATCCTCAGTGTCTGTGTGCATTAATCCCTTTTGTGTTCAGTCCTGTACATCAGAGGAGCACAGATCACTGCACTCACAGCAACTCTTTGAAGGGTGTCCCTGGAGTGGCCCCTGTACCTTCCTCCTCAGCTCTCCTTCCTGCTTCAGTGCCTTGTTTATAGGGCCTCTCCCCTGCAGGACAGGTTAATAGAGGAGCTGGCTGGACTTAGGCCTGCTTCCCATTCACTGTCTAACAAGACATTTCATCTGCTTTAGTGGATGAACCACTCTCCCAAAACCACTGAGTGTGCTGGCCTTGGACAGAGAAACTAATCACTTAAAGCATAGTGACAAACCAAATGTATCACAGGATAAGATAGGCTGTATATGTCATCACAAATAAAGTGAGTAATATTGAAATCTATTTTGTGATAAAATGGCAGTAGTCAGCTGTACTTGAAGACGTGTGCACCCTGAGCCCCACAAATTGAACTTTTCTTCATCTAAACATCAAATAAAAATTAACATGTGAAAAAATCCTTACTTCATTACTTTGTTGGATACCTCCAGGCGACTTCACTACAGTTCAGATTAAAGCCAGAAGAACAAACCAATATAAGTCTGTGCTAGCACACAAGGTTAGCTGTAAATCAGCTCCCAAGGACACAATAACAGGGCTCTGAAAACACAGAAACATGAGGACTGTGATCTTTTACTGGGGGACGAATGAAAGACAGAAACCAGAGGAATGGAGGGGGTCTATGGTGGTTTAAATCACCTTGACTGGCCGGCTCTAAAAGTGAGCCAACTCCCTTCTGTCCATGGGAGACGTCGTGTCCGGTAAACCTCTGGAGCCATGGGAGGGAGAGGAAACGCCATGTCCTTGGGGCTTCAACTTTGACCTCCCCTCCCTGATGAAATATGGGCCCTGCCCTATAGTGCAGGCTTGTTTGAACATGTGTCACTAATGGGCAAGAGTGTGTGTATGCTGCTTTTTAGCTGGGCACACTTTTAACTTTGACTTTGGGAGTTCTGGGGTACTGTTGTGATATAGTCTAAACCACAATACATTTAAAAAGTCCATGTCTAACTTTAGTATCAGATGTAAGGCCTAGACGTGGAGTTGAGCTGAATCTAGTTCAGAGGCAAATGCAAGCTCTATTCATTCAGGCAAAATGCATTCTTTATTTATTTGTATATTTTTAAATAAATTCCATAACCCAAATGGTGTATGATGACCATTCGCTAATGAAGTAAACAACAAACCAGCCCATACTGGCAGAAACATGACCTTGGTTTACTTAATAAGGCAAATAAGAGTAATCAAGCGTGTGCTGAGATCAAAACAATGAAAAATGAGTCCAACTGCAGTCTGGCCACATATTTGACTATTGTGGAGCTACACACAGAACGCATTTGACACACCAAACAAATGGGCCAACAAATGAGTATGCAACCATTTTACCTTATTATACCTCATGCTGTAAATCATTGTCATTATTTTTAACTCACATGCAAGTGGCACATGATCCATGCACAAAATGTCTTCCACTCTGTTCTCAGCGCATTTGTTTGTTGGTTTCTTATAGTTATAGTTAGAAATGTTTTATGTTTTGGTGTGGGTTGGGACAAGGGTTCTGTGTCAGTAAAGAAAAGAGTAATATCTTTATTTCCAGTGCAGGTCTTGTCATTACTGGATACCATAAATATCACTATTGTCCAGGAAAGTGTGAATTTCTTTGTTTCTTGTTGAGTATTTATTTAAATATGCCACAGAAGATTACAATTAAAAGAACGTGGGCCTTTTCTAAAAGACAAACCCTTAGCTCCCAAGAACATGCTGTGTCTGCCTGCTCTGTTGTTTTTGTTGTCTGAGCTAATTTAATGCTATCTCCATATTCAAAGCTCTTCTCTGAACAGATGAGATGTTTTTACAAATAGACCCACGGTGTCTCCCTATAGCTGACTATAGGTTTCCATTTTGGCTGATTTACATTTCAAATGATGACTGGTGAAAAAATAATAATAAAAGAACAGAAGAAGAATGGCTTCCTTTCTGAACGCTGTGAAAAGCACCTTGCAGGATGGTGGCTACAAGTGTCGTCACCATAGCAACCGGGGAGTAGCAACACAACACAAGGGCAAAAGCGGAGGGTGGTGGTGGTGGTGGGGGGGGGGCGGTGCTTGTCCATTTGGGGGGAAAAATAGCTAATTGACTGGCTATTTTTGGACCTTCAAGCATTTCTCGCTCACCGAGGATTCAATATTTTTTGCGTCTTGTGCTTCCTGTCTTTGGTTTTTGTATTTCTTTATTTTTTATGGTTTTTATTAACCCTTTGTGTGTCCAAGAAAAGTAAAGCAGGGTGGACTAGTGGACTCAGAGACTCCACCATCTGCTTGTAGGCTTGTTTTAGTTTGAGTGGTGTTGTGCGCCGGGCAACATGCATGTATGTTTGTATGTATGCTTGTTTGGACCATCTGGACTAGTACTACCTATTAGACAAGTCTGGCTTTTGTTTATACTGAGCCATTTGCTTTGTTTGACTTAAAGCAGCATGTGGCGATCTGCGGCAGAAGACTGTCAACATCTGCGATACATTGGAAAGAAAATAAAGGACTTACAAGTAAAGGACTGCACACATATATGTTTTCATGTATGTGTGGTTCATTTTCTACAGTGTTTGTTTTCAGAAGATATTATTTTGAAAGCATTGCTAACTTAACTACACTTGCCTCAAATATTTTCAAACTTTATTTGATCTGGATAGAATGCATTGTAGCTTTGACGACATAGAAAACGTACTCATGTGAAAAAAATTACCCATAAGAACAAACCTCAAAAAGGCAATGATTTCCCCAATAAAGCCTGTCTTGTTCTTGTGAAAAACAGGCTTAATCAAGCGAGAAGGGGATGTCAAATTGTGTAAAGAGGTTTTGTTTTTTTTGACTGCCTTCTGAGGTTTTAGTCAAGGTCTTGTGCTTCTCATCAAGTGAATTAAAAGCATCATGTTATGGTCCTAAAATATAGTTTTTACTTTCTGATTGTTTGAAACCTTCTGCTATAAGGGCATTTTATTTGGGTTTTTACACCGGATGCTCTTTCTATTTGGCCTTGCAGTATATTGTCAGTCTCAGGAGAGCATGTTGCTTGCTCAGAGTTCTAATCTGACACTAACCATACAGATTCAAAAACATGGCAAGTGGAGAATATAGAATATAGAATAATATGTGTCTGTAGATAAGTTAATGTTAATTAAAGTTAATTAATACTGGCATGGCATGGCCTCAGTTTGCTGGATGTAGGATGTTGTGCAGGTCAACACAAAGTGGGGCCTTCGAACACCCTAATACTCCTTTCTGCATGTAGCTTAATGTGTACAATCATCACTCTCAGATGACACTTGAATTGATGTCATCCTTTTTTCCCTTAATCATTCTTTCTCTCCCAAGTGCATAGATGCATAATCAAAGCTGTTATCATTTCCAAGGTTGGCATAGGTACAATTCATTTGAGTCTGTTGTGAAAAAGGCAGGCTATATAAATGAGAGAATCATATATGCAGTGTGCTCCCCGGCTGATGCGTAGTTCTCTAGTGGTAATGTGATTTTACTGTCATTGGCTAGAGAAAGGTCAAAGCAAAGGCGCATTGAAATGGGGGAATAAATAGGCGAGCGTATACACAGCGATGTATAGGGGGAGAGAGAGGACCTGCCAATGAAGCCCCAATCTATTCTCCTCACGTTCCCTGTTCTCTTCCATTACAGTGTTCATCAGCAGCAAATCCCACCCCCAGCAGTAACAGTATATGTACTGTACACCCCCACCCACTTCATACAGAAACACATCATCTGCAGGCCCCATCTGCATTGTTTGACTCTTATAGGCAGACAGTCTACAGCTTTGGGGCAACCACAGATATAGAAAGGTCACTGGTTAGGGTTAGAGCTAACGAATTATCAAGTATTTATTTATTTATTTATTTATTTATTTATTTATTTATCAAGCAAGCAACCTTAATATAAGTTGGTTTGCCTCACTGCTGATAGTACAGTATACTTTCTAATATATGGTGGTAGAAAATGGAAAGAGCTATTAATAAATAAATACAAATCATATGCACATAATGGGGAAATTTAATCAAAAAATAGATCAACATATATATATATATACATATATATATATATATACAGACATATTGGAAGTGGACATTCCACAAAGGGAACGTGAACCATTGAATTCATCTCACAACACTTGCCGACTGCCACTTCATAGTTGTTATTAAATGGTACATTCTTGCCCTCCTCACCCCCACCTCACCCCCACCTTGCCTTGAAGCACTGATCCCATTTCCTGTGCCACATCGAGACAGACTGTGTACCTTCTCCAGCCTCCTCTCTGTCCAGCTCCGCTCAGCTAACATGACAGGCCGGGCAGATGATGATAAATGCAGAGGAGGAAAAGCAATTACTGGATCAGTTAGGTGTAGCAGGGAGCGCTCAGGGCTCTCATTACCGATAGACTGTGGAGTTTGGGATGCACACGCGCCCGATCGCACAAACACACATAAAGTAGATGCATCTCCCAGGGGTTAGATGGCCAGATGTCAAATACAAAAGTTAGAAGGGACAACGAGTGGGTAAATGACTCTTTTGAGAATATTCGGAATAGGCAGATGAAAGAATAAAAGCTGAAGAAGGGATTCACTCGTGCTGAAGATAGCTATTGATCAAGCTACATATTGACTTTTCTATTTTTGTATCTTTTAGTAATTAGTGTTTTATAAATGTTCTCAATGCATCTTTATCCGCTAATAATTGTAATAATAATAATTAACCACAACCATGATCATAATCATAATAGTAATGCATTGGTTTTATATAGTGCTTTTTCTCAAGACTCTTAAGACACTACAATTACATTATTCATTCACTCCTCAGTCACACCTGGTGGTGGTAAGCTACTTATGTGGCCACAGTTGCCCATGGCACACTGACAAAGGCGTGGCTATCTACGGCCCCTCCGACCGTCACCAAACACCATTCACACAAACACATTCATTCATAGGCAATGTGGGTTAAGTGTCTTGCCCAGGGACACAATGACAGTATGTGCTTGGGCGGGGATTCTCTGGTGAGGGACCCTCTGATTGCAGGTCGCCCCAAAAGCTACAGCTAAAGCTACACTTCTAGAGTAAGTTCTATCTTTTAGCAAGGAGGTTGTGAGTTCAATCATAGTGCTGGCTAATACATACTCTCTCTGAGTGGAGTCTGCAAGTCCTCCCTGTTTTCCTATGGGTTCTCTCCCAGTACTGTAGCTTCCTTACACAATCCCAAGACATGTATGTTGGGAATTTCCCCTAGTGAATGGATGAGAATGAATAGTTGAATAATCTGAGTATCTCTTTGTGTCAACCCTGTGACCAACCCCACCTAAGGCCCACACAGTTATTGGGATACTAGGATAGCTCTCTAACATATACCTGAAATATCACCACATTTGGTGTATATAATAGTGAGCTAAAGCCTTTGGTACATTGACATTTATTGCAGTTGCAGCCATAGAGGAAGGGTTGGACCGAACATTCTCTCTATGTTGTGTATGTCTATAGAAAAGTCTTCCTGCTTGTTATCCATTCATTGACAGAAATCACAAGTCCTAGTACAAAATGGACTTCAGCTAAACACGAAATACATCCATGAAAGCCACTGCCACTCTTGTAATGCTTTTCTAATGGTGCACTTGAAACCACACAAAGCGATTGCTAATGTGAGGTGGATATGATCAGAAATGGCAAGCAGATGACAGGACGCTTGTGAGAGCTGCTCAATAGACTGAATGGGTTAAGATAAGTGACTGTAATGTGGTGTGCGTTTGTTGATGCGGTCTATAGACTGCTATGACGAGCCATCTGCACACCTGTCAAAGCCAAGAAGGCCTTATGTATGGAGTCTAAGCCAAGGAGAATGAGGCAGCCATTGTGATTGACAGTAGCACTGAGGTTGTCATAGGGACAGCAGTCCTCCTCGCTGTCCCCTGAGGATGATGTGGAAACACTAATAATATGGAAAGAAACATAGCACAATAAGAGAGCCAGGGAGAGAAGGAGATTTCTATTTACCCTGCAAAAACACACACAGACTCGTGCATTCGTGCATGTAGTTCTTGCAGGCTAAAACTGAGGAGGTGGCCCGGGCCGAGTGTGTATGTGAGTGGTGGGCGGTGAGATCGCAGGTCAGGCCCACGCAGTCCCCATTCAGCCATATACAGCAGCCATACAGAGGCCAGGGAGCCAGACAGAATAAAGACAGACTCATGCACATACACACACACACACCAAAGACTCCTCCTCCGCCAAAGATCTGCCTGATTCTGCATGCACTGCTGCCCCTTGAGTGTAGTGTAGTCATGGTTAATACATTACACACCCATATAAACTAAATGAAGAGCATGAGAAGTGTTTTGAGGAACTTGCAAACTCAAAAAATCAAAATGCCTTGGCCCGGCTGACATGAGTGGAGTCTGCATGTTCTTCCTGTGCTATTTCAGGCTACAGCTGGCTACTAAATAATGTGAGAATGATTGTCTGACTGTGTTGCCTTTGGTTTGCACCTAACTGCCCAATGTCTGTGGTGAACTCTGCCTGTAAGAGCCATAGTTTCCGGGTAAAGGCTGCTCCCACTGGTTTGTTCATGTATGGCCCAGTTTAGACAGTGTATTTTGCTGTAGTTGTGTAGTGTGATCCAGCCTAGTCACAGTCCACCACCAGATGTGTCCTTAATATCTGCATCTAAGGAGGATTTAGTGATTTGGAAATATCTGAGTTAGTTCTCACCCAATATTAGGCCCAGCCACTTGAGATCTGAAAACGCAATGTTGAATGTACAGCATTTTTTTGTTGATGTGTCCTCAGACCTAAACAGTAGTGACGTCTCCATAAATGTCTCCATCAATCTGTAAAAGTCACTTGAGGACTGAAGTTAGATTCTATTGAGTTAAAAGACAATGGCACTGGGTAAAAAATAAGAGGCAGAGCTGGAGGTAGCATGAAGGACAGCTCATGTTAGTTGTTTTTGGAGAAGTCAAAGAGGCCATAAGATTGAGATTGGACATGTAGAGGAGGAATAGTAGTGATATATATACCAATACTGGATTGCATATCGGAAGAAGATGCCAAAGATAGAGTTAGATAGATCTCATAAAAGTCCTACTCCGACCTACATTGAGCAGATTTTTGGCCTTAAACACTTCTTTAACACAATGTCCAGCCAGAATTACATCAGAGTCCTTAGGTCCTTTAATTGTGGGTTTCCTTTACCACAACACACAGTAAACATGTGATTACAAAAACAGCTTGATTCTGCTGGATACCTAATCGCCGGTTACACTGCGGTTCACTTGATAGCACCTTACAGTAACCTGAGTTGTCAGCGGGGGTGTCTGCTGCTTCTTTGATAAAGCTGTTTGTCATTGAGCCTCGGAGGGGGGGTAGGGGAAATATGTCTGACCATATTTGGGACAGGACCATGGTAGTATTATTAGAGGATAGTGATTATTTTCTTCGACGTTACTTTAGCGTTGTGGGCACCGCTATTTCTGCATTATAGAGGCCTCCATTTCCGCCTTACTTCCATGAAAGCGGCACATAGAGCAGGCGCGCTACGGCCCTTGGGATAGAAGTTATTTTTTTGGCCGATTTTGGGTTTTTTAACAGAAAAAGTCTATGATGTAAAAATAAAGAACAAACACCACAAAATCCATTTTGGAAGTTTAAGTGGCCTGACTTTTCGGGCCGCAGGGGAATTTCTCGCTGCAGTACCATCAAGTGGCCACTACGCATATTGGCATCAAGGCAGAGGGGGCAGTGCATGATCCTGTTTTTATATTAGCTCCATGGACAGGACGCGTTGATCTTAAGTTGATGCTAAAGCGCTGTCGGGCAGAAGGGATGATGTAGTGGCACTGTAGGAGGCGAAAGATACACAAAGTCTCACTAAGTGTATAGTCGTGTGTTTGTGAGTTTGTGTGTTTGTTTGTGTGTGTGTTTGTCAGCAGCGGAGTTGGATGTTTGTGTACTATATGGGCGAGTGGGGGTGGCAGGGCTATAATCTGCTCCAAACTGCTTGCGGGCAGAGGCGAGGTGGGCGAGACAGCAATACAGAGAGAGAAGCAAGGAAGGAAGAGAGAGTGAACGAGGGGGGAGGCTGTGAGTTGGCAAGAAGTGAAAAAATGTATACAAAATGAAAATAAAAACAAGTGTGCACTGTAAAATTTGACCATGCTTATTTTCCTGAACTGATCAATTATTAATAATAACATTTCTTCTTCTTCTTGTTCCTGTTAGCATTCAGAGGACTAGAGCCTATCCCAGCAACTATGGGTCTTAGGTGGGTAGATATGAACAATGGCCAGTTAGTAGCAGGGCTGACACAGAGGCTCACGCGGGCATACACCATTCACTCTCACGTTTAGATAGAAAGCCCCTTAAGTTCATAGTATAACTAAAATTAAGTTACTTTACTGTCACATAAGTGTGTTCTTTAGGTTGACATGAGTTTGCCACCGTGCTGGCATTAATAATTTGAAACTACTAGTGCTGTCAATCGATTCATTTTTTTAAATCAGTTTCATCACATTAATTGATGATTTATGATTAATCATGATTCATTTTTACATTTTATTATTTATTTTTTTTATGTGAGGCCCCAGATACCACCCCTAGCCCCTAAAGCTTCTATCGCTGCCCCTGCTCCAGCCGCAATAATCGAGTCAGACAGTCACAGTGATACTTCCTCATCTCTACACAGGGCCGTTTGGGGACTGCAGACTGAATTTACTGCAAAACCTTTAGACAGGACGTCTCGACTACTGAATTCTGTTGTTTTTGTACTACAGCAAATACTATTTGCGGGTTGAGTGTATAGTGCCTGTTCTTTTTAATGAACTTTACGGAATCAGCTAAAAATAATAATGTAATTTATGTGATTCTCCACCACCCTTATATCTCCTGTTCACTCTCTGACTGCAAGCTGCAGTTTGGACAGGGTCATGCTCGCTACGGCCCACTTTCTCCCTCCGCTGTTCTGTCAAACAGAGGAGGATGTCGGTGATTAATCTGCAATAATTGAGCTATTTCATGTCAATTATTTTTGATTCATCGCATGACATCCCTAAAAGTTACTTTATATTTTGAAGGCTATCAGATATCTGGATTTTTTTTTCTTACTAGTCAAACTTTGCAGTGTACAGAGGGAGGGTGAGGATTCTAATGTCTCACAAAGGATGCTTCACTTACAGTACCCACTGTCCTCTGTCTCCCACCCATTATCACGCCGGGCTCCGTGGGCAGGATAATTCCTTTGACATTTGCGCTGCTTTTTGAGCCTCATATGATGACGCAAACAAGCATCAGCGCCCACTATGGCCTCAGGTAAATTTGAGCTGGGCAGTATGACTGGACTATCCGGGGCTTAGCCAATGAGCAAGCCCTTGAGAAAGTCTGCAGGCGAGCCAAGGTCCTGCATGTTACATTATATTCTACATTACATCCTGAATAAAATAGGATTAGTGTGGGTGGTGGAATGAAAGAAGAAAACAGCACAGAGGAGAACATACTGAAATAAAGGGCCGCAAAGGAGTGGGAAATTGATAATATAGAGGATTTACATGCTCCCGAACACATTTCTGAAGTTTAATCATAAACCAACAATAATGAAGCAGTTGGTTGAAGTGATTATAGCTGTTGTGAATCCACTTACCTGACACTGGACACTAACAAAACTAAATGTTCAAACCAGTCGTCGAGCTGAGCCAAGGAGCTGCCAACTGTAATCTTCCTGCTTAAGTTGATTAAATAAAGCAAACATGGATAGTCGTAGTATATGAAATTAACTGGAACACATTTCAACACTAGGAACCAGATTCTAAAGGTGTCTTCAAAATAATATAGTTTAAGCTTCCTCTATAGCAACAAACTAATGCAATAATCTAATGCCCTGGGGTACACACCGACTGACGAAGACACTTATTGGACATAGATGGTTCTGATGGTGATGGTGTGATTTATCAATGATTATTCTGTTGTGATCCATTAGTGTGACCCAAGCTAAACGCTGAAGCTTTGGTGTGACCAGAAAGTTCCATCTACTCAGTTACATTTACTAACTTTTTGAATACATTTTTTTTCTAAATTGCACGCTGCTAAGTATACTCTTGAGTAAAACAAAGTAAGAGTACTTTTACCCACCTCTGTCTGGTATCCAGGTATATCTTTATGATGGAAAAAGGAGCAACTTTATGTTTCAAATGATGTTTTTTTTTTTCATAATAATTACCACCGCCAAGGAGGTAATGTTTGTTAGCAACTTCATGCCGGATGTACTGAATGGATTTGGATGACATTTTCAGGGACGGTCAGGAATGAGACAATGTAATGCATCTGCCATTACATTCAAACAGTTACTCCGTAGTAGTTTTCTATTTTGAAGTAACAGTTCTTACTTGAGTAAAATTAATGGCTACTCGACGCATCTCTGTGTTTGACCTCCTTTCAGGAAACTGACGGATTATTGCAGTTCATTGTATGTTTCATAAAATTCTAATAGTAGTCTGTCTGTGTTAGTTTTAGCACCCTGCTCATATAACGACACTTTCAAGTCTCTCTGCATGTGAACCACAGTATTAAATGGCAGGTGTGTTGCTGACTATATTTGTCTGTCAGTGTCTCGCCCTCCTCTGACATGCACAGTCCTGTCTCTTTACGGGACGTCCCAGGGGCTCATTGTGTTTACCTTTTCAACACTAGATCATCTTCCCTATAGTGTTTGCATTTGCCCTGCTTGTTCTCATCAGGGCGCACACAGAGATATCCTCTCCAGGACCTTCACAGAGCCTCAGGGAACACACCCCTATGCACACACTGTCATTACTATAGCACTTAAAAATGTCTAAAAGCAACACAATGTAACCTTTGCTATCTCTGGGGCGCCTTCTCTTGACTCCAGAAGCTGAAGGCGTTTATCAAAGTTTGTAGTTTGTGTTCAGAAATGAACTTAAGTAGTGTCATGTCAAAGAACGATAGTGTATTAGTTAGCACTTGGTTAGGGATTTAGCTTTTGCGATGTGTATAATAGAATCACTACATATTTATTTAACCATAATATTTACTGAGCAGAGTCATGTAAAGGATTGGACATAACTGTTGCATTTGTTAGCTACTTACAAGAACAGGAAACACTCTTGATCTATTTATAGAATACTTTTTGTTGTTACTTTACAGTGGATAGACAATGGACTTTCTCTATATGTGTTTAAGTTTAAGCTTCCTCTATAGCCACATAATAATGCAATAATCTAACTGACGAAGACTACATTTATTGGACATAGATGATTCTGATGGTGATGGTGTGATTTATCAATGATTATTCTGTTGTGATCCATTATTGTGACCCAAGCTAAACGCTGAAGCTTTGGTGTGACCAGAAAGTTCCATCTACTCCAGACCTGGGCAAAGTGCGGCCCGGGGGCCACATGCGGCCCTTGGCCAGTCCATGTCTGGCCCACTGAAGGCTTGGTTAAACAATAATCATACATATCACAGGAATTGTACTGTGTAA
>JAVQKC010167346.1:0-59358 GCA_036025475.1 Philypnodon macrostomus
AACAAGTTTACATGAAAATTTCAAAAATTGCACAGTAACAAGAAGACAGCACCAGTAGAAACCTATTTAGACAGTTTATCAGCAAAAAAAAAGTGTTTTGGGGTTTAGTTACTCTTTAAGTACCGCTAGGTTTTACCTCATTAAAAGTGTAAAGCCCGATATAGCCCTCTAGTGTCTAACTGAGTCTTTGTACAGTTTACTAATTTGTATCGGCGCAACTTGCCAAAAAGGGGCTGGGATAAATTATACGTAAACATTGTTTTGTTACTCTATCACTGTTATATAAATGTTTGATTGATATGATAATTTGAAATGAGCTAATAATAAAGAACCAACCAAACGGGCTCACACCTCTGCTTGCAGCGGCTCACATAAATGCCTCCTAGATCATGGCACAGTGTTGTGTTGACTGAAGTGCTTGCCGTACTCTTCTTCTGATCGCGCAGCAAAAAATTACCCTTCAGACAGTACAGGCAGTGGGCGTAGCTTTGAATACAGAATGTGGGGCATTTTCAGCAGAACTATGGTAAGTTACCGCTAGCCGAAAACACTTGTTTTATAAAAACGTTATCTTCACAAAAATGTATTATATATATTGCGATATTCGCTATTCGATAAAGAAATGTATATGTTTTTATTAGTTTAAGAGATTTTGTTTTGAAGTAGGGAAGCAAATTTGGCTAGCAGACGCCTAGCCACAGTTAGCATAAATAGCTAACTATAGCTATGTGGGTGAAAGGTAAATGTGAGGGTCATAACATTTTATAAAGTATGTAGAAAAATATGTAGCGTATGTATCGCTAGATTGACACCCGTGTGTTTGTTATTGGTATGTACGTCTGGTGAACGGTGACCGATCACATCAGGTCTAACTTACTTTACTTTTTTAGGTTAATTTAATGCAATTACGACTAGAGTTGTATATTAAGAAAATATCCCCAGAAATAGTCGTTTCACAATAACACAAATTAAATTCCCAACTAAACTGCTTTTATGATTTATGTCACATGATGCCATGCCATAGTAATAACTACTGTGTAGTGTATAAAGCAATAGTGACGTGTGCCGTAGTCAACTCCCTCCTGTGTACACACTACAGCAACCAATATAACATGTCTAAATATTTAGTGATCACAATCCCTAACACTGCCCTAGGTGAAGGTGGGGATGGCAAAACCCTGTGCCTTGAAACCCTGCCACTTAGTGAAGCCTGTCTCTGCTGCTCGAGTTGCTGGAAGATACCTGAGCCATCAGAAGGGGTTGCCCACTCTGCCTGTGCCCCCTCTGCAGCAGACATGTGAGCGCTATATTAGTGCTCTTGAACCTATTGTTGAGGAGGAAGAGCTGCAGCACACAAAAGCACTTGTAGAGGAGTTTCAAAAACCTGGAGGTGTTGGAGAGCAACTTCAGAAAGCCTTAGAAAAAAGAGCAAGCAACACAGAAAACTGGGTAAGTTCAACATCTTACTAACATCTTTGTTAGAACACGTTGTTGATTAAAATGTTTACTGTTGTCACCTGTAGCTGTCACAGTGGTGGGTGCAGGTCGCCTACCTCAACTACCGGCTGCCAGTGGTCGTCCATTCTAGTCCGGGCTTGGTGTTGCCTTGTGTGAACTTTAATGATAAACAGGGACAAATAAAGTAGGCGTTACACAATCTTTAATGATACATTACATATACATTACTCTTGATTTAAAATGAAAAACTAACATGTTTCTTTTTGTGTAGATTTGCATCCAAACTTATTGCTGGAGTCTTGGACTTTAAGACAATGATCGACAAGTAAGTCAAGAAGTCAAACTCACTTTGTTTACTTGAAGTAGCAAATAAGCATTGTACGTAAACCCTGTACTGTAGCCGCAGTTTAGCTCAGTCGGTAGTGTGTACGTTCCATATTCAGTTTAGCTCAGTCGGTAGTGTGTACGGTCCATATTCAGTTTAGCTCAGTCGGCAGAGCGTGCAGTCCATATTCAGAGCTTCATGGGTTTGAATCTGGCTCCCAACAGTTTGCCAAATGTTAATCTCCATTCTTCTCCTGGTGCTTCCTCTCCTATCAATAAAAAAAGTCAAAAATGTAATGGTTAATTTAAAAAAAATAGCCTAAAATGTTCATATTGGAAGGCAGCAATAGCTAGTATTCTTGTCTTACAGTGAGGCCCTGCCGATTGAGTACATGGGAGGAAAGCCTCTGTGCATGAATCAGTATTATCAAGTGCTTTCGTCTTGTCGTGTCCCTGGACTGAAAAGAGATTCAATAGTGAACCATGCTCGGAGCTCCTCACCTCCTAAACACATCACTGTAGTTCACAACTGTCAAGTAAGTAACTTTAATTAAACAGGACAGGACTACAGTATACTGAAATATGTCTCAGTTTTTTGTACTAGACGTATACAACAGCGATGGGACTCCACTGACCGCTGATCAGCTGTGTGTCCAGTTGGAGCACATTTGCAGTTCCTCACAACAAACCAACACTGATCCTGTTGGCATCCTGACCACATTAGACCGAGACTCATGGGGCAGGGTCTACCAAAACCTCATCAAAGGTTAGATCTCTTCCTCAAGTTTATATGATTGTACATTTTTTTATGGAAAAAATAATTTGATAATTATTTAATACATTATATTCTATCAATTTTAACCAAGGAATGTTTTGGCTCAAATTTAATATAGCTTTTTTAAGACTATTATAAGAAATACTATATATTTTTGCAGCAGCTGTATGACACAATTCAAAATGAGAGTAGCCTTAATACATTTTTTTCTCAATTTCATTTTTGTAATAATTGTGAATTGAAATTAGATTAATTGCACAGCCCTAATTATGAATGTGAGTCAATGAAATGACTACTAACTATTTACTACCAAGTTCTTTTTGTTTTTTGTTTGTTTGTTTGTCAAGATAAGACCAACAAAGACTCAGTGTCCGCGATTCAAAGAAGCATTTTTACTGTGTGTTTGGATGGAGCAATGCCTCAGGTCTCAGAGGACATGTACCGAAGCTGTGCTGCTGTCCAAATGCTGCACGGAGGGGGCAGCCAGTGGAATAGTGGCAATCGCTGGTTTGACAAGACTCTACAGGTAAGTAGAGGCTAGGTATGAAGAAGAAATACATTTTAGTTTAATTTAAAGGTGTAGTCTGTATGTTTCCTCAAAATCTGACCCTGTTCTATTATTATTAAATATTATTGTTTTTTAGTCCCTCCCCTGGCCTCTACAACAACATCAGATCAGAGTTTGTGGGTTACCACTTTGACCAATAGTAGTCGAGTTTTACTTTAGTCCCTCCCCCAGCCTACTTTACATCCTAGATTAGGGACAGATAGTCAATTTGAAGTATTTTCTTGTTTTCTTCTTTTATTAAACTTACAGACTACACTTTTAAATGCATGACTGTGGGAATATTATCATATATATATATATATATAGTCATTTGTGTCTGAAAGATGACAGAGGTCTCTGGTGCAAGTGAACTATTATGTCATCATTATGGTTTCTTTCCTGTTTAACGTTTTAGTTTATTATTGGAGAAGACGGGACATGTGGCGCAAACTATGAACATGCCCCAGCTGAGGGGCCTCCGATTGTTGCCTTGATCGATCATGTTGTAGAATATACGTAAGTGAATTCAAGTCCATTTAAGTTGAGTTGAGACATGCTTTTCCTAATTGTGTGCTATGCCTCTTTAATCTATTATTTTGTAAACAGCAGGAGGATGGAGCTGGGACAGAGTCCTGTTAATGCTTTCTCAGTTCCACAGAAACTACACTTTAACATCACTCCTGAAATCAAAAAGGACATTGAGGATGCCAAGCAGAGCATGAACGCGTAAGTTCACACACTGTAATCTAAACATCAATTTGTCAAAGATATTATTTTCATTATTAAACATTCTCCTTACACAGTTTGGCCCAGGACTTGGAAATGAGAGTTGTTGTATTTGAACACTTTGGGAAGAATGTGCCTAAGACCTATAAAATGAGTCCTGACGCTTTTATACAAGTTGCACTACAACTGGCCTTCTACAGGTGAGACAATCATATTAAGGACTGGCCATGACGTGTGTTTGAATTTACATAATCTCCTCTTCTTCCATCTGTCCAGGATGTACCAGCACAGCTGTGCCACATATGAAAGTGCGTCCTTGCGTATGTTCAGACTTGGTCGGACAGATACAATCCGATCAGCCTCAAGTGCTTCTGTTGAATTTGTCAAAGCCTTTGACAATCCATTAAAAACCAGCACAGAAAAGGTGGATTTATTGGAAAAAGCTGTAAAAGCACACAGATGGTACACTAATATGGTGGGTAATATTTAGAGCCTTGGTCCTGGTGTTAAAGACACTTTAGGTTAATGTGTCTTTGTGTACAGGCCGTCAGTGGACAGGCTATTGACAGACACCTTCTCGGCCTCAAGATGCTGGCTCTTGAAGAACAAATCACAATGCCTCCAGTTTTCACTGACAGGTCTTACAGCAAGGCACTGCACTACTTACTGTCCACCAGTCAGGTACTTTCTTCTTTTGTTTTGGTGTGTTTTATTTGAAGAAACAAAAATATTTGTTTCATTTTTAACAGGTGCCATCCAAGACCGACTGTGTTATGTGTTTTGGCCCCGTCGTCCCAAACGGATATGGTGTGTGCTACAATCCTATGGATAATCACATCAACTTTGCCGTGTCATCTTTCAGCGCTTGTAAAGAAACGAGCGCAGCATCTTTTGCACAAATTATTAGGGAGGCCTTGTTGGACATGAGGACACTGCTGGAGCAAACACCCAAAGCCAAACTGTGAAATAGGTCTTTGGAAACATAGGAACTATCCACATACACCTGTGATAACCCTGCATTTCACTTTTGTTAGCATGGAATAAATCATTGCACTTTAAAATGATACTGTAAATGTAAGATGAGAATCTATCTCAGAGTTACCTCTAGCCTTTTGTTAATGTAATGTATATGAATCTGTTTACAAATTAAATTTGAAATATCAATATTTGTACTAATTATCATGCCGTTAAAATACAATTTGTCTTAAACCAGATTTAAAATATAGCCTTATTAAATAATTTAGAATAAATCTCTTTGTGTATGTCTCAGACATTACTGTTGAATCTTTGTCAACTACAGTGAATAAAAATGTTTTTACATTTTTTGGGGAATTTTACATTTGATTGTGTTGTCTACTTTAAAGAATGGTATGAATAATTGTAAGTTGTTTGATTCAGTTCATTTTGCATTTGTACAAGATAGTGAAGATAATTGAAATTAAAATACTTTGATTCTGAGAGGATTGGTGTATATAGCCATTAAGGGTTTTGTCACAAATGTAACAAAACATCAAGTTGTTATAGGTAAAACCTATAAGGAGGTTTAGATTGTTCTACCTGAGCATCTTAGTCCAGTGCAGAAAAAACAAAACAGTGTGTAAACAGTTAATACACTGTTTGGGTGGAGCTGCCTTTCAACAGAACCTGAACATCAGGACCATGGACAGTGACCTTTCAGGACAACAAGACTGTATCGTTACATGATAAGGTGGTTTAAATCAGTCAAGAAAACAGGTAAATATATAAATAATATAAATAAAATATACAGGTAAATCTATTTTTGTACAATGTCCTTTTAATTTTAAAATATGTGTTTGAATAAATTACATAATTAGTGGACCATTTTGAAGAGTGACTGGAGAATTATGATTTTTTTTTAAATTGTTGTATTGTTTTTTATTGAGCAATGGATTTCAGTCAGACATCAGAGGAGTTGTGTCCGGTCTGCGGTGATAGAGTCTCTGGATATCACTACGGGCTGCTCACCTGCGAAAGCTGCAAGGTATCCCTGGTTATCATAGTATGTGAGATAAACTTTAAGATTTTAGGTGTTTGATAAAAAAATAATGACTTTACTTCTCAGGGATTTTTCAAGAGAACAGTTCAAAACAATAAGAGGTATGTGTGTATTGAGAGCCAGAGGTGCAGGATCGATAAAGCCCAGAGGAAGCGCTGTCCATTCTGCAGGTTTCAGAAATGTCTCGTTGTGGGAATGAGGCTGGAAGGTAAGAAATAAGGATTTTGATCAATATAGTCACTGTTAAATGTGGAGGTGCATATATTTCAGACGTGTGTGGTTTTATTATTGCACAATTATTAGAAAATGTATGGATGTCTGTTTTTATTTGCATACCAGTGTTTTATAATTTACAATTTTTGATGTCACAAAAGGTGTGTGTGGTATAGGATTATTGGTTAGGTGCATTGTTGGGTGGATGGACGGATGCTCAGAAGTGCAGGTGCAGTGGTGAGGATGGTGGAGGTGTAAATAGCAAAAGTTAAAAAGTGCAGGAAAATCGCTTGTATATATTGTAAAAAATAAAAATGTCTCCACCAATTATTTTTAGTGAATGCTGTATTAATTAAAGATTTTAACTGAATACCTCCCTAACCATATAAAGTGAATACATGTACTGTATATTGATTTCTTATTTGCCTCTGTTCTGCAGCTGTTCGGGCAGATCGAATGCGAGGAGGCCGTAATAAGTTTGGACCCATGTACAGGTGGGACCGTGCACTGAAGCAGCAAAGGAGGGCTCAGGCACCAGGGTCCTCTGACCATGGGACAACCTGCACCATCGGGCATACAGCAGACAGCATCCCTCCACCAAACCTCACCCCATATGCTGTTTACAGTGACTGTCCTCATGTAACTATGGCCAATGTTGGCTTAGAAGACATAATTGAGACACAAAAGCCCAATGTGCCTCCGTTAGTGTTTGAGTTGCTGCGCTGTGATCCTGATGAGGCTCAGGTCCAGAACAAGATTCAGCTGTGTTTACAGCAGCAAAGACCGCAGTGGGACAAACTCTCCAGTCTCATGTTCTCTATGACTGAACACACATTATTTTCTATTGTGGAATGGGCTCGCACATCTGTCTTCTTTAAACAGCTGGAGGTAAATCTGCTTCAACATACAAATGTAATTATTTTTATTATTATATTATTTTATTATTATTCTTGTTTTGTTTGTGTGAGGTGAGTGACCAAATGACACTGTTGCATAACTGCTGGTCAGAGCTGTTGCTTCTGGATGTCGTTTGCCGACAGGTCCTAAATGGCAGACAGGGACACCTACTTCTCATCACTGGACATGAGGTGTGTCACTTACAGTATTGTAAACTAGACAAAAGTAAGGAACATTTGACTTTTGAGTAAGATTTATGGTTCATATCATATCATCATATCATGAAAGTAGAATCATGTGATATAAATCTAGAATGTTGTTTTAGAAACTCTGTAATTTCACCTGTCAAATATACCTCATTTTGTGTGAGGTATATGAACAACAGACCTACACCTGCCACATTGACCAGTATAGTATATATGCTGCTAAAATAGTAATGGATTTCACGCACACACAGATAGATTGATGCACAGTTTTATTGAAGGATAAGCTCATGATCAAGTATTTAGAATGTTGGCTATACAGTCTTTCTTTGCAGGCATTATGTCTCATTGCTGAACCTTGACTTTTTTGCATTCAATAATTGTATTATGTGTTTCAGGTTGATTTTTCAGCAATCGGCTGCATGACTGACCCCATTTTGTCCAATCTCCTCAAAAAGGGGCAGGGACTGATTGAAAAGTTTTTGCTTCTAAAAATGGATCGCCAGGAGTTTGTCTGCATGAAGTTCATGATAGTTTTTAACCCAGGTTAGTAACTGCTTCAAAACACAAAACCTTTGAACACACTTACAGAGACTTTATCCTTGTTTTTTTAATTTCCCTTGCAGATGTTAAACAGCTCACCAATCGTTCCTTCATAGAGAGGGTTCAGGAGCAGGTCCGTGGAGCACTGCTGGAGTACGCTCTGTCCTTTCAGTGCTTGGGCCGCTTCACTCACCTGCTGCAGTGTCTGTCTGAGATACACGTTCTGAGCACTTTAGCTGAAGACTATCTGTGGAGCAAATACCAGAGTGGAGAGGTGCCCTGCAATAACCTGCTCACTGAGATGCTCTACGCCAAGAGGAGCAATGCATAACCACCAGTCCTGGGGTTTGCCTGTAAGTGTATCTGAAAACAATAGCAATGTTTTGACTTTGAAAAACAAACAGATGAAATGTAATAAATATAAAATATCTAAATACACTTTTATGTATAATTTATTTGATAATAATTGATGAATTACGAAACAGCAAATGCCTGTAGCCTATCTAATATAATCAATCTAATCTATAATAATCACTTTCTGAATCAGTAGGTATTATTTGTATTTACTTGTTTGTTTGAATGGGACAGTGCACAATAATAGACATTAACTGTCACACATGTCAATATATCAAACAAAGACATTATTGCATATGTAACATTTAAGCAGCATTGACAAAAGGGCAGGCAGACACCACAACGAATGGTGTGGTTATTTCTCCTGTAACCATGATTGTAGCATGTTTTCTATGTGTATCAGCATTTTGTTTATGAGATGGTCTGGGCCGCTCGCCCCACGAAGTATGATTGACTGGCTAAACGATCGTTTTCTTAGTGGGACTATAATGTTATTTGAAGTTTGGGTGAATCTCCTACTTAGTGTGAAAAAAGTGGTAGCGTAAAGACATTAGTGTAATGTACATTGCATCATGAAATGTTATTAGATTCTCCCAATTTAACAGAATGTGTTTGTCCAAAATGATAGTGGAAAGGATTATTTTCTAGAACTTTTAAAGTCTGCTTTAATGTTGTTTCACAGCCCTGGGACCAGCTGGCGAGACTGTATGTTTTATTTTCTATATATGTATCTATTAAAGTGGACAGGTGTACAGTTTATTTTTATTTGTTGAGATATCGGAATCTTTTGGTACAAGACAATATTTTGGAACAATAGACAGGATGAAGTCAAAGCACAGAAAATCTCAGCCACCTGCAATAACAAAACTATTAATCAACATAATGCATTGTGCCTTTGTGTGGAGGTGCCCTATCTGATCTTTACTACACTTCACTGGAGCCAGTTCAACCTGACCTTGACATTTATGCATGAATTGAATTTCTGTCAATTAGCTTTAGCTCATTTTACAAAAATAAGTATTAGCCATGTATAGGTCTATCTTATCGGTTGTACTTGTACTTGACTTGTTTTCATTTCAATTTTGATTCCCTGTCAATTACCTAAAACTATAATGGTGATTTTGGAAAGCTGTCAATAAGAAAGTTCCTTTAGCATTATTTTAATGACACTTAAATAACAATCACAACAGATAAATATACGTTTAACATGAATTGTGTATTGTATTTAACTTAAATACATTCAACAAGATAATTATTTGTTATTTAGTGGTACCGAGGGTGTTCAAAGTTCTGCGAACGCTGTATCAAGGCTTACTTCCGCCACTTCCGGGAAACGCACTTCATTCAAGATGGCTACGCTAACAGTAAACCGGCCGCCTCAAGGCGGTTTCAGTTTCGAGAACTGCAAAAGGTGCGTTATTTCTGTCAATATAAAACTAAACGCGTGTAAATCACAATGTGTTTAAAACGCGCGTGCCTTGTGAGAGACGTAGGGCTTTCAGATAACGTTTTACTAGCCATACCAGTTAGCATGAGACACCAATGGCTGCCATACAATGACTCAGGCAGTTTACCGTCTTACAATTTTTTACTAATATTTTTTGCTTGTATTGAGAGTATTCCTGACTCACAATTTTAACTAGCTAGATTAAAAAGTATAACGATAAACGTGTTTACAATTTTACATTGCATGGCTATCTATTGACAGTCCCGTTAAATAGATGGCTAACCTTTCATATAGAGTTACATTAATTATTTAGATACACATGGGCAACACTAAACTCTCAAACTCTTTTATCAACATGTAAATATATTAACAATAAAGACAGTATTTATTGTTGGCATATGTTGTGGTTATCTGGTGATTGATTGATCGATCTTCCATCTCTTCTTTTTTCCCAGAAATGCACTGATAGAAGGAGACGCCTGCAGAGTTGGGTGCAGTTTGCCATCTGCTCGTAAAACAGGAACGACCATTTGTGGAGTTGTTTTCAAAGTAAGAGCACAGTTTATTGTAATTGACCAAGCACATGGCTACAGCCTTATATTTTTTCTCAGTTTCTTTATTTTGATTTTTTTTTTATAAATTCAGTGTATTCATATTCCCTGTGTTTCTGTTCGTCCTGTAGGATGGGATTGTCCTTGGAGCTGACACCAGAGCCACCGAGGGCATGATAGTAGCAGACAAGAACTGTTCCAAGATCCACTTTATCTCCCCCAACATTTAGTAAGCAAACATTTAATTTACACCCAGCAGTGTAAAGGACAGGAGTGTTTTTTCAATGTTTTTATAGAATTTATAGAACATTTGATGAAATCGATGCCTTCGTTTGTATTTTGGAAACAGATTTCAGATTTGGGGGCGGGGGCGTGGAGAATTTTCACGGCACTGTTGGCTTAACTATCATATATCATATATCAGTTTGACGTGACTAATGTTGCTTCTCGTTGTTTAGCTGCTGTGGGGCAGGAACTGCGGCAGACACCGAGATGACCACTCAGCTCATCTCCTCAAACCTGGAGCTCCACTCCCTCTCCACCGGCAGACTGCCCCGAGTGGCCACGGCCAACCGCATGCTCAAGCAGATGCTCTTCAGGTAGTGTTGTTATAACCAAGACAGCGAGGCAGAAATTGAACTTCAAAATGGATAATGGAATATCCAACGTTTGAAAAAAAATCAAATAAAAAAAATTGTGAATTTGAGTCTGCATTAGGAACAGTTTTGTGAGTTGATGAAGCATTTGATCTAAGGGATGAATTATTTTGTTTTCAGATATCAGGGCTACATTGGAGCAGCTCTTGTTCTGGGTGGGGTCGACTGCAACGGCCCACACCTCTACAGCATTTATCCTCATGGCTCCACAGACAAGCTGCCCTACGTCACCATGGGTTCGTTCAATATAAACATTAGACACACAAGGAGATTTATTTATTGTCTAATACCACCCTTTTCTCCTAAAGGGTCTGGGTCCCTTGCTGCTATGGCAGTGTTTGAGGACCGCTACAAGGCTGACATGGAGGTAGGCACACTTTTGTTTGTATTTTTATATTTGTGTACTCAAAAGCAGTTCACTTAATTGCTTTTATTTTGTTTTTTTAAAGGAGGAAGAGGCCAAGCAACTGGTGCGTGACGCCATCGCTGCAGGAATCTTTAACGATCTGGGCTCTGGCAGCAACATTGATCTGTGTGTGATCACCAAGGGCAAAGTGGACTACCTCCGGCCCCACGACGAGGCCAACAAGAAGGGTGTCAGGTATAAGATGCAATACATTAGTGAAGTAATTTTAACACAATTCCCTGGGTTCATTTAACATCATGAGTTTAATTACTACCTAATTAAAAGTATTGAAATAGTGGCTGACTTGCTGTCTTGTTGCTTGTTTTGTATAAAGAGTAAATGAAGCCATGCATCAGTGAGTACTACAGAAACATAATTTTGATAGTCGCTGTCTCACGTTCACATATGCTAACACTTTGCCTAGATAGTTCACTAACTAACCCTCATAACTCACGTTTCTGGTGTGCGGTGATTAAATTACTTTTGGTATTCTTGGATTTATTGGTGTTTTATTGTTAATTGCACATTGTTCCCTGTGTAGGACTGGAGACTACAAATACAAAAGAGGAACAACTGGTGTGTTGACCAAAGTTGTGACACCCCTCAACCTGGAGGTGGTTGAAGAAACCATTCAGACTATGGACACCTCCTAGATATTCTGTTGCATCTTTGTGCTGTTCCTACAACCCCTAAAACCGAAATATTTTGTGTTGCAATAAAAGTGTCCAGTTGTTTAAAAATGTGTCTTGATTGAAGTTGTCAAATGTAATATATAATGATCTTTTGTATACTGCTACTGAAAATATATTGGGAAATACATTCTGTCACAAGAGGGAGCCATTCTGCACAGAGCAATATTAGCTGAAAAATTACATGGTGCTGAAACATGAATAGGAAAAAATAACTCCAACAAAATGTTTAATTCATGTAGCAAAATAAAGTACAAGATTGTAACAATGGCAAGTTGAGGCAAGGTCACAATATAGTAAGTACAGTAAATATCTGTTTCTACAAGATTATGATAAACCTCCAACACTTCTAACAGAATAAACATCCAGGGTTACCATGGCACTGAGCATAGGGCTAACAATCAAAACCTCAAAATAATATTTCACAGCATCTGGTTTACAAGGCATTAATAGTTTCACAGTGACCGAGGTCTACACAGGCACATAGAAATATTGATTAAATCTATCGAGCGTCACGTAACACTGCGTTTCAAACTGATAAGGAACATTCAACACCATGATATGCTTATTACAAAATCCTACTATACACCATGTTAGAACTTACTGTAATGTACACTGTTCATATGAAAACATGTAATGCATTGTGGCTTAAACAACTGCACTGTGTTAGGCAATTATGAGTGAGGCATGTGCTTCTATTAAGAAGCACTTCAGATTGTTTCAGTTTGTCCTACATTTACTGTATGAACTTGGAATGCAATTCTCATGGAGTTAAGCAAAAACAAACATTACATTACGTTTGACATCATAAACACATTCAGCTGAATTTAAATGGCAAACATGAACCACCCTTTGTGACTAACAGACTTCCTTCAACTCCCCTCAGATCCTCCACGACAGACTGCAGTGGCTGAGTGAATAAACCAAGATCACCACTCACTTCATGGTGTCTTCCTGAGCTCTGTAGAACCAACAGTTCAGAGAAAGGCACGTTTTCTGCAGAAGCAGACAGAGCTTACGTCCAGTGGTTTTGAGATTGGTTGAGCAGAGCTGCTGCTCAGGTGCTTGAAGTCCACATGTGCATCTGTTTGGCAAACTGCAGCACAAAGACGATGTCCGGCCTCTGGTCGGGGTCTGGGTTAATGCACATGCTAACCAGGTCCCGTAGCTGTGGACAGTGCATTCAAATATAAATAAAAGAGCCATTATTCTACAATATTTCTATGCCAACAGATCCAGTTAGTACACTGACCAAAAGCAGTAGCATATAACAACATTACAACATTATATATTAGAGCGCAGACTCACACAACCGTTCACTGGATAAAGACATTAGTGTAATGTACTTAAATTGATGACAATGTGTGGCAGCAGTTAGTAGTGGTAATAATTATCAATACAACATACATATTTAAAATTTTACACACTGATCTGATAATTGATTCTTTATGTTTTTTGCATACCTTCTCTGAGTAGTGATCAGCTGGAAGAGGAGGGTAGTCACACTGCTCTATCTTCTGGCAGAGTGAAAGGAGATTCATCTTGTCCCCATAAAAGGGGCTCTGCAGAGCTGCCATCTGGAAAAAGGCCACAGTGCATGAGTATGATGATGGGAGGCAAAGAGAATAGTACTAATAAGTGTAGTTTAATTCACACATTACTGCGCTCTCTGTGCACGTAAAGGGAGGTGCTGAAATGTTCAAAGTTGGCAAATGACACACTAACACAATATGAGCTTGATCTTTTTTAAACAGTTAGTGAAAGGAAAGGCACTAAAAGGCCTTATATGTGACTGTGACTGAGACACAATAGTGGTGATCAGTGTGCTGACCTGTCGTAACTCCCACATGCCTCAAAATGAGTAAAGCTTGAGTTTCTGGGGAAGGCTGCCTCAAGCATTGCTCAGCGTTCCAGTGAAATACATAGGCCTCTTGTTTATGTTCACGGGTAAATTCACGGGTTTGTTTGGTGTGAAATAAGTCTTCATTCAAATCCTACTGCTGCTTCCTGGTGAAAAGGATATGGCTCCTTTGTCCTAATTTCCTTTTTAAAGAGTGCAATGAGAGACTGGCACCATGTATAAACAGACAAGGCAAATGTAGCAGCTCTACCAATTATGGTCAAAACTAATGTCTTGTTAACAAAGAATAGAGAGGTCACTAGGTTGTACTAACAGTATTTGTTTAACAAAAACATGCAGTGAACCTGAAAGAGGAAAGTGGATTAAACGTACCTCATACAGAAGACATCCCAGGGACCAGATGTCTGACTTAAAGTTATATCCGTTTTCGTGGATTCTCTCTGGAGACATGTAATACGGGGTCCCCACTGGCCCATAAAGACAGTAAAGTTTAATAAACGTATACAGGTTTATGATACTGACTAATATATCGTTTTACCTAGTGAGTGAGCCGCAGTGGTTTTGGAGCTAAAAAAGCGACCTAATCCCAGGTCTCCCAGCTTTACTTCTCCGGTGGCTGTTATGAACACATTGGCAGGCTTGATATCTGAGTAAAACACAACACATACAATTCAATATATGATTGACACAAATGTTGTGGCTACAATTAAATGGACCTGATCATGATAACTCAACTTTCTTAGGAAACTGGGCATGCACCTGTGCACTGCATTTTAAATGATGAAATGTGAGTTGCTAATTTAGTGGACTTAGTAGTATAGTCCCTTTGTAGTGATACAGGTGAAAGGACAGTTCACATTTGGCAACAAAAGGCATGTAATTCATAATACCTAAATGCTGGCATGGTGAGTATGCACTTACCCCGGTGCATTACTCTACGTGAATGCATATGCTCCAGAGCACTGCAGAGCTGTACAAAGTATTTCCATATGGTCCTCTCAGGGATCAGCCGCCTCTTCTTCTTGAAATACTATAGTCACAATACAATAGTTATGACTTCTTGCTGAAGTGTTGAAACACTGACCTGACCTGTATGTTCGACTTGATGTGCATACTCCCAACCTTAATCATCTGTGAAAGGTCGCCAGCATCAGCCAACTCCAGAACAATGTTGAGTTCATTGTCTTCAATAAAAGAGTCGAGGTACTTGATCACATTGGGATGATTAAGTTGCTTCAGGGGCAAAAATATAATATACATTTAGGTTTTACATATTACTGTACACAAGTGTTTACACAGAGAAGTCAAAATGTACCTTGAGTAAATCTATTTCTTTTATGCAGTCCTGCCGAGCTTTAGCATCCATCATCTCAAAGATCTGCAATGTCAGATATCTAAATTACATTCAAAAAACTTGAGCTACATAATAAATGTATGCAGTGGTTTCTGGTACCTGGACTTTCTTGAGTGCAACTAGCTGTCCTTCCAGTAAATACGTGGCTTTGTATACCTCACTGAATTGCCCACGGCCAATCTTCTTTTCAATCCGAAAATTTGCCAGAGTACAACAATAAGTGCAGCTTGGTACATTTTTCTGGAAAAAAAGAACATGAATAAAAAATAAGAATGTTATTGTTACATTTGTTAAAAAACAGAAAGAGGTTTCTATTCATTTTCAATCTTAAAAAACATCTAAATCATAAAACATCTTATAAACAACATGTTTAGAAGTCTCACCTGATCCTCCTGAATCTTGTAGAGTTTGCTGTGGTTGTCTAACGTGGGCTCATTGTTGTTCTGTGTCTCCATGGTGGCATCACATCCACTCACTTCACTGTGACATAAAAACAGAAAGAGGTGTTAGGTCTTAGACGTCCCTAAGTGAACTACACATTTAACACTAAACAAGAAACGCTAACATTTCATCACTGCACTAACAAACACTGCAAAAGCACCATGATTATAAAATTCCATTGTCTGAAAAGATTCATCAAATGTCTCATGTAAAAAAAAAAAAAAAACTATAAACACCAACATCAAAGGAGAAAATGCTGAATGAAGCTCCTTTATGATATTTCAATTAGGGTCATAAAAAATGATGGTGAGAGTGAGAAAATATTTACTTGGAGCTGTGCGTGTCGTAGCACCTTCAAAACACGAACAGTTAACAGGCACTGTTTTAATGGTGTTCTATTTTTAGGTAGTATTAGCATTAGCCTAAAATGGTGTGCATGATAGCACTTTTTTGAAAAATACACGTAATGTGTATTATTTAAATAACATTTTACAAATATGTGATAATAACTAAGAAATATAAGAGCTAAGAAATATGGACTGCAAGAGTAAAAAGACTTTTATACCATGCTGTATCCAAACACACTTGGTGCAAACTAAATAACAGACAGCACAATAAATATTTTTACAAAAAGACTTGAGTTGCTGAAGAGGAGGGAATGACTCATAGCTAAATACTATCACCATCATACCACCATTAACTATAAACTAGAAGGTCATTTGAACAAATGAATCACTAAAAACTAGAGTGAACTGGGATATCAGCCAGAGTCTTGGGAGCTGTTCTTGTGACCAGCTGAGTCATGGCAGTGTGATCTTTTGCATTGATCTTTTCTCGTTTTCTCTCATCTGAAAGTAGCCGGAGTCATCTGTGCATTCACTCAGTATCCATTTCAGTAGTATATGTTTTGACTGCACAATTTAGTAGCAAAAATAGTCGACATAAGAAGTCAAGCAGAAAGTACATTAAAGGGTTGTTCTTCAGCAGTACCCACGACCAGCCCCCCAGAGCCCTCGGCGATGTTGAGTCAGCACTTAGTGCTAAGCAGTGAGCACATGTGCAAACCTGCACTCACCTTAACCTCCTCAGCTCCACTACAAGCCATTATAATCTCCGCAATGCCAAGTGGGCCTCCTGCCATGTTTTAGGTTACACAAAGAAACAAAGACACTGTACATCTCTAGCTGCTGTTAGATGTGACAAAAATAGATTTGAATCATACATTAGGGCTTCACAATTTTGGAAAAATGCATAATGGCGATTTTTATAACAAATATTGTGACTGTGATTCCATTTGAAATATTGTTTTTAAAACAGACCGTAAGCAGGTTGTTTACATTATATTTAGTTTTGTGCAGAGGATTACATTGCCTTAAAATGCAACCTTTGTGATTTGTTAATTGCTGCCTTTGAAATTGTGATTTTGTATTGATTTCGATTAGTTGTGCAGCCCTTTCATACATGTTTTTATAGAACATTTTGTAATTACCTGAAGCATGTTATGATAAAACTTTTACTGTACTATTTAAGCTGGAAGTACTACGAATGTATTATGGCAAAAACATTCAGTTTTGACTGAAAGGTTGTTTCCTTTCCGCCCTGCAGTCATAACAGTACTGTGTAAATAATCCCTGCAGATGACAGTGAATCATTTGGTAGTGTAAATTACATTACACTGAGCAGCTACGAGGATTTTGTTACATATCGTTGTTACCGTGGCACTAACACACGAGTTGTCTGCAGAACATGATCCATTCAACTGGAGCCAAAAAGCTCACTTATCTCATGACTTACATTATGGCACTTTAATCAAAATCACTTTGTAAACATATTTTTTATGTTGTATTATCTATGATTATTAGTAAAGCCCGGACCTTTTTGGAGGATGATACAACATACATACAGAGAACTGATGTAAATGCAAAGAGTTTCCAGGCGTTTCATGTAGCTAACTTGAGTTATGAGGTGGACTGCTGCAAGTACATGTGCAGTTGTCAGTGTAAATACACTATAGAAATGGTACACGCTAAGAAATGAACTCTATTGTTGATATTAAATTACATGTTTGCTTCTAAAATAAGTAAAAGTATTGATTTTTGCAAAAGACAAGCAGAGTTTAGGGTTAGTGATGCAGTTTATTTGAAGTAATACTGATGTAAATCCAGTGAATACATGGATGCACACTACGTAATTGGACATAATGTATTTCTTTCAGAACAGATGTAAATGTATAACTTCATACTAAGTTGTTCTAATGTCTGACACAGTAAATGTGTATCCAATGCAATGTTTGGCAGGGGCAAATAACATTGCCAATGAATGAATGTGGTTGTGAGATTGGTGTTTGGTGGTGGTCGGATAAGCAGACTAGCAACCACGCCTCTGACAGTGTTCCCCAGTGTTAAATGAAATGAAATGTAGAGTTTTTAGATACAAAGTCATATTGTTCATTTATACTAACACAACGCTGTGATGCAAATGATTGTGTTAGATTTACTCAGAACATATATATATATATATATATATATATATATGGATATATTTAAATCCAACCTTTCACTTCTTATTGTGGACAGTAAAACCTCTGACATAAATATCTGACATAATTTTGTAGTGAAAAAAATATGACAAAAATAAAATACAAAATCATATAAAGCACATATTACTATAAATAATACATTTTAACAAGTAAAATTATATATTCATAACATCATACCGTTGGACATTTTAAAGTGTTACAATAGGTTCCTCATTTATACAAACGAAAATACTTTTGGACATCTCTGAGTCATTCAACTTCCTCCCATGCTTTCAGGTGGGCGTTTGTCTTAAAACTGGCATTAACTGATTGATTCTTCACAATATGCAATGACAGTGGACATATTTACCTTAGACTTTTTAATACCACTTTTACCAGTTTAAAACTACTAACCCTAAAGCTACATTGGATAGTACAGCTGATTAGTTTGGGATTAGTTTGGTTTTTAGACATTTATACACAGCCTAACAAGAAGAGAAGCTCTGCTGATTTGTGTGAAGACATGGCTTCCTGCAGCGTAGACACTAACCAGCCTGAGCCAAACAGGACACTGGCTCCCTGTCACAGCTGACACGTGACTAATTTTAGCCAGTTATTTGACCTTGCATGCCCAGGCATCCTCATAACCAGCAACAACCAGCACCGCCTTAGAGTGCGCCTCGCCCCCATCCAGATCTGTGTTCATTTATGCCCAGACAAAATGTTGTTATCCTGCAGTAGGCATGTGCTGGCCAATAAAATCATGCACAGAGTTGTTTGATAAGAATACACTGAGGTGCAGAGCTGTAATATTTTGTTTTTATTCTTAAAATGCTTAATTTTCTGAAAAATATTTGGGAGCATTAGAGGAAAGTTTTTCTATCTTTCAAGAGAAAAAAGATAACAACCAGCTACTGCAATAGGTTACAGTAAGTGCCTGTTAATAGCCAAAGAATATATGCTTGATTGGGGCCAGCATAGCTTTATTTAGCCTGAATGGCAGATATGGCGAGCATTTGGCAAAACACAAATACAGGAATTTGGTTTGACTGTTACATGTTTACAACTTTGTTACAATGGTAGCTTCTGAAAGACTCACATTCAAGTAAATCTGCTGAAAAATGATGAATGCAGACAGTCAGAATGAAAACAGTGGTTTCCTATCAAGGCGCGGGTGAATATCATTTCCATATGTTGCTCAAAGTTACTGTAGGCTAACTGGCTGCTAGCTTGGCATGTGCGGATAGCTCATACAGCCTTCAAAAATAGTAAACAAGCTGTAAGCTATACGGAGAAGGGTTTTGGTCGATAACAAGACAAGTAAACACCAACAAACTGGCTGTGCACAACAAACTGGCGCGGGCGTAGTCAAAATGATTCGAGTCTATAATTGTTTGCAAAGAATCTTGTGACTTACCAGAAGCATAGAAGTCAAAGTCAGCCTTGCTCGAAAGCTTTAGAAAGTTTCCACAAGTTACATTGGTCCGTGTTGTTGTGCAACTCTTTACATCGACAGGCAGACCCACTCCCCTGAAGCGCAGCGTGCGTAAACTGTGCGTGAGTCAGCGCCTGTGAGTGCGTGTGGTGCTCCTGCTGCTGCCACGACTCTGGCCACGGCGTTTCACGATTGTACTGAGAATTGACTAAATGAAACTTAAAGAGGCAAAACTGTAGTAATGCAGTAGTGTGTTTGTGGTGAAATAGAAGTAGGTCAAGCGTCACACACGCCCCTTCTCCATCTTTGCCAAGAGGAGGACTGTTTGATGTGAGGCACGTGACAAAACTCAGCTGCATCAGGATCAGGCCTATACACAGTTATGCTATAAAGGCTTAGACTCTGGTCTATATGGACAATATTGTGATGTTAATACGATAATTCGGGCACTTTTTTTGTAAATCTACATTTTACACATTCAGTAAAAAGGATTGCATAGGTTACAATAAAGGGCGTTTCTAGAGACTCAGGAGCCTCCAGATATCAGTGAGACCCATTAAAAATAGGCTATAATAAATAATTATTTATAAGTTAATTGATTAAATATGATGACAATTTTTAAGTTCTTATAGGCTAGTAGTAGTGTGCACTGAGTCTTAAATGTCATCTGTGTATTTTGTGATTAATGCTGATTAATGATCTTGATATACATAACACAACAGCAAATATGCATATGCATCATCTAGTCTAAGGGCACAATGCAAATTACAATGTAGACCCAATATTATTTTAAATTATATAAATTATACATATAGTTTTTTCTTAAAAAGAGGCAAATTACTTACTGTGCATGTGCTTGTATATTATATCGTCTACTACTTTGTTTTATTAAAATTATAATAGGCCTATTATCTTTTTGGCTGTAGGTGCAGTGTAGTTAACATGTCAACATTATCTCTGTTAAGGGTGACAATCATTGAGGTGTACTGTATTTAATCCAGGAATCTACGTGACTATGTTTTAATTTGTATAAACCGACAGAGGCTCTCGTTATCTGGACAATGACACATTCGTTCGTTAGTTACTGAAAAAGGGCATTTATTAATTAAAGTTTATCGACTTCAATCACGTCTATACGTTGTTTACAATACGCCTTGTGGTTGTTGTAGTTAGTTATACCACTCAGGTGCATGCTACACAGGCGAATGTCTGATCTAAAATACTACATTTCCCATAGTGCATCGGGCTTTAGAGCGTGATCTACGCGTATTGACCATGGCGCTGTGCACCGCTATGCGTTAGCTTCAGAAAAACATCCCCAGACAGTCGCGGCTGCGCACTAAAGGCTGCTACCAGCGACAGCTGGACTACAAATGAGGATGGGGTCCCGAATCAAGTAAGAATATCCATATAAAGATTTATTTCATGGGAGTGTCAACCCGTCGCTAGCTTTGTTTTCGTGAGTCATTGAGGGAAAACTGTTAAATCAGGCCCTGACTTGTTGCGACACACTACTCCGCTTCTGCACTAGGCTGTATTCTTAAAGCAATGCATTTTAAATGACTTCTTTTGTTTAGTGTGGTACCGTAGATTAACGAATATGCCAGGGCTTTCTGACTGATACAGATGTGTACATTTAGCCACAATACCACATTTGCCTTCCACCGGATGCAAGACAGAAGTAGCCCACAGACCGAGGCTGGAATATGACACATAGGCGTATACTTCCTCTGTTTTCATGCGATAATGTGATGTGTCCAGTGTACTGATGCCTGCAGGCAGGCAAAAGGCTGGTTCAAGTCTGCCTCTTGTGTTTTAGTAGGCATTTTGGCTGGTACAACATAAAGCAGCTCTACCTAACAGATGAGACCAAACTCTGCTTAGTGGTGTTGTGTGTGATTTGAACATTTTTGAATTTGTTCTTAAATAGCAGTTGGTATTTCCTTATATTACTGTGTCCTAATAACTGTTAAATAGTGGCAAGTGAAGACTAAACTCTGTGTTATTCTTCTTTTATAAGCCTATACAATGAATTAACACAGTGATAATTATTAACTAATACAGTGGATAGTCCTATGCACATGCAGTATACTGTAGATATATAAATAATGATTTAATCAAACACCTTCTGTACATTACCTACCATTATATTTATGCTCTGTACTTATTAATCATTTTCCATGTATATCGAAAATCACTGTCAAAATATTTTCTGTCTTTCAGGGAATCCCCCGATTGCACTTTTGAGATTTATCTTGAAGTAGCCCATTCGGGAACACAGAGCTCTAGTAAGTGTTCAGTTTGTGAGCCCCAGACCTCTTATGTTTTGTTTATTCATCATTTGGTGAGAGTGTTTAAAGATAAACTAATACATTGTGTTTACTGGCAGCTTTTTTCTTTACACTTGAGCAAATGTTTATGATTCTTGGTGATTTCAAAAAATATATCTGTTGTAACCAATTCATTGTATGAATCTGACAGAGCCAGTGGTGCGAAGACAATTTCCTGAAGATTATACAGACAAGGTCTGACAGAACTATTTCACTCATATCTCTTCTTTTCATACATGTAATGTATTTGTTTTACATTTTAAACCCTTATTTTTCAGGAAACTCTTCAGACAGTACCCAAGTTCTGCTTTCCCTTTAACATGGACAGGTAGTGCTCACATTTCACTCAGCATTACATAACTGTAACGACTGTGACTCCTGCTGACCATAGTGGCTCAAAGTACAGTGTTAAAAGTCACTCATAGATTTCTAATAAAGTAGCCTCGTACCATAATACATGTATGTTTTGACCAATCTTAAATATGTTCAATAAGAGATCATGCGTTGATAGATGTTATTCATTAATGACTTTCAGTACTGTTGTAATTGGTTTTATAAATAATTTATTGCATGCACTTTTCCACTTTCTGCTTTTCTGACTCCTTGCAGTCTAACGGCTAACCAGGTTGGCCAGAACTTCACATTTGTATTGACTGATATTGAGAGCAAACAGAGATTCGGTTTCTGCCGTCTCTCCTCAGGCACTCACACCTGCTACTGCATACTCAGGTAGGTGTAGGTTTGCACTGACAACAAACATAATAATGGATGTTTTATTGTAGCAGGATATATGATCCTATAAAGATGTTCTTGTCATTTAGTTACCTTCCTTGGTTTGAAGTCTTCTACAAGCTGCTTAACATCATTGCAGATTACACTATTAAAGGCCAGGTAAGAAAGGAACACGGGGTTTGTTGTGAAGTAAATATGAAAGCTTTTGTAAACATTTATGAGCTCTATAACTAAAGTCAGAAATGCATGCAACAGACTTTCTTTATTCGCATGATTATCTTTCCAATGTATTCAAAACCTGTTTTTTCTAAACATTTCAGGAAAGTCCCTTACAAGAGCTGCTGGTGTCACTACATACTCTTCCCATCCCAGAGCCTGGGGTTCCCGTTCATCTGGGCATGGTGAGAATGTATTGGGATCAACAATAGTTTTTCTGTGTAGTCATCTTGGATTACTGTATTTACTGTGTTTTCTAAGATGTTAATCCCACAGATCTGTTTTTGTCTGTCTCTCAGCATTCCTTCTTCACTGTGCCTGACATAAGAGAGCTCCCCAGCATACCTGAAAATGTGAGAAAGTTTAGTTGTGATAAATTAGTGATCATAGAGATTGGTGTTTAGATTTAACTATCACAGTGATATCCGTAGCATCATTCTGAATCATTAACTTCTTTATTTTGCAGAGAAATTTAACAGAATATTTTGTAGCAGTAGATGTCAACAACATGCTTCATCTGTATGCGAGTATGCTTTATGAGCGCAGAATCCTCATCTGCTGTAGCAAACTGAGCACTGTAAGTTATTCTGTGTTTTCATCTTTGTTCTTGTGTATTATCAAAAACGTTCTAAATATGTATATACTTAAAAAGTGTCATATTATTCATTACTATTGCTGCACTGTTTTTCACAGTTAACAGCGTGTGTCCATGGGTCTGCCGCCATGTTGTATCCAATGCACTGGCAACATGTTTACATTCCTGTCTTGCCTCAACATTTGTTAGACTACTGCTGGTAAGTGGCCCAATGTAGGTACACCTGTCACCCACCCCCTGCTCTTGGTCCAAACCTGGTGGTAGTCAAAACCATGAGAAGTTGTAAAAATCTTTCTTTGCCAGTATCTTGAGGATTTGTATTACTGTGATAAACTATAGACTGTGCATATAATGTATAAACTAGTATTTTCTTCTCTCTCAGTGCGCCAATGCCATATCTCATTGGAGTACATTCCAGTTTAATGGAGGTAGGTTTTGTCTGTCACACTTCTCCTGTAGTTTAATCAGATATACCTGACCGATTGCGGTTTGCTCCTTTTATAGAAAGTTCGGGGGATGTCTCTAGATGATGTGGTGGTTCTGAATGTGGACACTAATACCCTGGAAACCCCCTACGAAGACCTACAAAGCCTGCCTAATGATGTGGTAAGGACATGTCTATCAAGAGTGTAGCTTTAAAGGGGCCTTATCAATCCAACTGTTAACTGAGTGTTAAATCGTGTTACAATGTTGTGTCCCTGTCCAAAACGTAATCCTTTTTCAGGTTACTTCTTTAAAAAGCCGATTGAGAAAGGTTTCAACAACAACAGGGGATGGTGTGGCTCGAGCCTTCCTTAAGAGTCAAGCTGCTCTTTTTTGCAGCTACAGAAATGCTCTGCAGATTGAGCCGGTATAAAACACCACAGACAGACACAGTTTATAATATGGATATGTGCCTAACTACAGTGTTTTTAGGGGGAGCCAATCACATTTAATGAAGAAACATTTATAAACCATCGTTCCAGTGCAATGAGGCAGTTCCTCCAAAATGCAATTCAGCTGCAGCTCTTCAAGCAGGTACTCATCAGCAACACCTTAAATTGTATTGTGTATCATGGTGTTTTTACCATGCTCTCACTGTATTGTTGTGTCTGCAGTTTATAGACATTCGTTTGGACCTGTTGAATTCAGGAGAGGGTTTTAATGATATTTTTGAAGAAGAGATCAACATGGGAGAATATGCAGGTCTGTCACCATCAGCGGCAATATAGAGAGCAACGGTAAACTCCAGTAAATTACTAATATACTTCTTTTTCTTCAGGAAGTGATAAGACCTACCACCAGTGGTTGTTTACTGTTAAGGTAAAGTCTAGAGTAAATTTTTCTGGTAATATTGTCATGTATTTGTGTTTATTTTTTATGATTATGAACATATGATTAATGGACTATCAATGCTTCTTGATTGTATATTTCATCATATTCTATTGCAGAAAGGGGGTGGTGCAATCATTAACACAGTGAGAACCAAAGCCAACCCAGCGATGAAAACTGTCTATAAATTTGTAAGCATCTCTTTCTTTCAAACATAAACCTCTCAGTGGTAATGGAGAATGCTTATCTTTGGCTCTGTGACAGGCTAAAGATCACGCTAAACTGGGCATCAAGGAGGTGAAGAGCCGACTGAAGCAGAAGGTATGGGATTGTGCTGTGAACAACATCATTACCTTCCTGCTTTGCTGGTCACTTTGGCAATTCTTCAAAAGTAGCTGGCCACATTAAGGCTTTAACTGGCATAGTTAGTTGAGTTAAATCACTAAAAAGCTTGTACTGCATGTCATACTAACAACAAAGTGCTAAATATTTGACCACATGACATATATTCATGAATTATTTAGAAACCCATGTCCTTTGGGCTATTGAACAGCTAATATATGTCAAACCCTGGTTACAATATATTTTACGATGACTCAAATTGAATACTTCAACAAACATGACATTGACATTTTTCTTCATAACACTGGCCCTCCACCCTGATCCTAATCTAAACTATACTTAAATTACCACATCACAAACCCAGCCCCGTCGCACAGCCTCTCTCCCTGTCCCGCTGCAGTGCCAGTCCTGGGACCCCTGTCATGTGTCTCCTCCATGTGTTCCCCCTCTGTTGCAGGAACAGGCAGAAAACGGCTTCTCCACAGCCGGGTCAATGGTCATTGACAATGAAGGCACCTCTGAGATTTCTTCATCTACCGGTCCGGTCAGGAGGGAGGGGCCACTGCATACCTGGGATGATCGTCGACCAATGACTATGCACTTTGGACAGGTAGGCCAAAAAATACATTTAACCAAATACTTTTAAGTATAAATGCTTTACAAAATACAATATTGTTGTATGATGGTAGAGCAACTTAAACGTCCTGATGCTGTACTGTTTCAAGGAACTAAACTATGCTTTCCAATGACACAGAATAATTATATCTAATAAGTGTTTTTGCCCTTTTCCACCTTTCACAGACTCGACCACCAATGTTGTTAAAGAGACCAAGCAGTAATGTGAGTCTGGAGACCACTGTGGACCCACTGTAAGCCCACATTAATACTAATATTGGAGGATTTAACACATGTCGTTATTCTTGTCAGATGTTATGACTTAAGTCTTTTGTGCTGATTTTCATAGTTTTCATACATTGAAACATACTGTTTTTGTTTTTTTTTATCTCACTGTTACTAACTGTAGTTTTGCTTCAACTGCACACATGACCTAATACTAACCCTGCTGAGTATAGTAGATTCTAACTGTAGTCGTCACCTCTCTCCCTGTTGCTCTAAATGTGCTGTTGTCTTTCCTCACTGTAGCTCTCTGCGTCCCACTCGCCACTACACAGTGTTTCTGTCCGAGGATTCTTCTGGAGATGAGCTCCAGTTTGATGAAGACTCTGTCACTGCGTTTCCTGACAGCTTTCTCTTCTCCACTCCCTTTGAGTGGTCTCCTCTGTATGCATCTCTTTGATTGGCTTAGTGCTGCTTGTAGTAGTAGTAGATGTAGAACTCACCTCTAACTGAATCATTTATAACCCACTTACTGACCATTAGAAACTAGTGGCACATATAGTATGGGTTGTCTTCATGTGATGTTAAGATCTATGATAATGTATATGATATAATAGGCTATATCTAGGTGAAAATGTTATGTGATGTGGATTTAAATAATGCCTCCTATTGCACATTGAAGTTGCCAATGTATCAGAACAGTTTGTGTTTAGAATTCTATTCATTTCTAAAACTGTCCTTTGCAGAGCTCAGCCTTATCACTCTCTGAAAGAAGTGGAGTTAATAGAAGGTGATGATCCAGGTTTTGGGACAGAGAGCCACACTGCTCCTTCAAGCCCAGTTACAGAGAAGTTCTCCAACATCAACCTGCTCGGGGATATCTTCGGCTGCCAAGATGAGCCTGACAGCCAACACATTACACTGGCTAAAAGTCTGGAGGATTTGAGAACCCCTAAAGAAACAGAAGAGCTGCAGTCCAAGTTTACCTACCAGGTCAGAGATGTAAAGAAAAAAAATACAAAATAATTTTGATTACATTTTAAATCACATTTTACATTTTAGAACTTATCGGGAGCTGTTGCTTTCTCTTTGTTTCCCCCTGCTGGCCCTCTCATTTCACTACTACAGCTAAAGTAAACAATGGAAAGTAGTGCTCAGGTGGGGTTTATGTACAAGTACATTACCTATGTACAGTATAAAGGTGAAACCAGCTCCACATTGAACATTTGTAAATAGTTTTTCACCAGAAAACAATTATTAAAGGGTAAAAACATAACTGAGGAAGCATAATAGGGCTTTTAAATATTATTTGCTGGTTTTATGTGACTTTTTTTTCTTTGTGCAGCGTATGGACCTCAGCATCGGTGAACACTCGCGGACGCTCCCTGGGCTGAAGCTGTCCAACCCATACAACAAGCTCTGGTCTTCAGCGGGACGGGACGATGCCACTTTGCCAATTTGCACGCCTCCTCCTCTTCCATGTGACCGCCCTCTTTCTGGCCAACTCCCTGACGCCCCTTCCCCGTGTCGTGAAGTCCTCAGCTTGGGTCAGGACTTCCCAGATATGACCAACACCAGTAACATCACCATCCCCCGGCCACAGGGCAGGAAGACTCCCGAGCTGGGAACAGTGTTGGCGCCCCCTGTTGTTCCACCCAGGCCTAAACCAGTTGAGGGAAGGACTACGCCGGGAGGTCAAGAGTTCAGACAAGCCCTTACCAGGACCTCAGATGTGGAGCTTTTGAAGCCGTCTAAACCTGTAGATGATGGTTTAGACCTGCTTAGCCTTTTGGACCCTCTCAGTCGCACACCAGTGAAGGACAAGGCAGAATCTTCCACCCTATCTTCAAGTAAACCAATGCTCCCGCCCAGGCCATACCCACAGGGGCTTCCTCCTTTTCCAGCGCAGCCTCCAATATCGCTCAACCCCTTCGCCTCATCTCTACCGCACACCCCTCCCCAAATCCATTACCCCCCAGCAGCGGTGGCCAGTGGCAACCCATTTAGTTCAGTCTATAGGCCTCCTCATCCACATGTGGGACCCTTTCTTCACACCACTCCTCAGTCACTTCCTGGTCTGTACAGGCAACCCTCACCTGGAAGTTCAACTGTGTCGCCCAGTTACGGACTCATGCATTCAGCTTTTGTCCCCTCCGCCTCCTCCCCAATGTCCCAAACCTCAACCAGTAACCACTCCCTGTCCAGTTTGGCAGACTCAATGATTGATACCAACAGGCTGACGAAACCACATCAGATGGAGGCAGACGGTCAGAAGAGTCAGGATCCCTTTGGGGACTTGCTCACGATGGTCCAACCTGCTACAACTCCCAAAATGAATTTAGACGACCTGCGGAGGAAGTGGGAAACATTTGACTGACCACACTGTGAGTGTGTGTAGCCTGGCAACCAGATTGTTCCTCATAAAATACATGTACAGTGCCTTGAACATGTGTGGAGAAAATGTATTAAATGTATACAGTGTGTACAAGATTTTAAATTCATTTAAATTAATTATTAAGAACCCTTAGATGTAGGTTGGAAACATGAACACAAATTGCAGCCTCTGGAAGGAACACGAGAGGTGCCAATACACGAGGCTGTGTGACCAGTCAGCAAATGACAAGAATTCCTGATTTTTACCAAAAGACCTAGCCAAAGATGGAAAAATGTACAATACTGTTAATATTAGGTTGATTGTAATGTCAGACATTGTTTTCATTAGTTTGTATCTATTCTGTTTGATAGTTCAGTTGAAACACAAAGACCAGACTGAAGTGGGGAATAATCTGGTTGTGGCACACGCAGAACAATGACATGTTTAACCCAATGTGGCGTGGACTGGTTGGCCTCTGTCGTCTTTGTTGTGTTTTGTTTTACTGCTATTTCTCCTTAAAAAGCTGGCCTTGTTTTAATATGCCAACTGTCCATCGCCCTTTGCCACTTGCTTACATCGAATAGATAATTTGCACTTTTTGTATTGATGTATATTTGTGTAATCCACTGGTTTAGGGCTGTGCTCAGATTAGATTAGGACTCTTAAACAGCACAGTTTTTCAAAACTGGCTTGTGTAGCTAGTCTGCTATTGTCGAACAACTAATGGCATTGTGGTACTGTAGCTACAGTATATAAGTAGTGTGGTGCATCTCAGTCATGCAGTTAGTCCATCCTGAGGTCTGGTGGCAGTGCTGGCCTTTATGAAGACTAAATCTGTGAATTTGTGTTGCCTCCAGTTTTATATAAAAACACTGGAAAATTATTACCCCACTTGAAACTGAACTTTCTCCAAAACACTTCTTTTTTGTTGTTTTGTTTTGGGACTTTTAATACTTGATTGTAAAACATTGTTGCTATAGCTGGAATTTGAATAATTTTCCACTGTCATTTTTCTGACTTACCTGAAAAAGCATTGGCCTTCATCTCACTAGCACTATTTTATATCAGTTGCCAAATATCCACACTCTTTATTTTGAAAGGTAATTATAAAATGCGTATCTGAGACTGTAAGCTTCAGTAAAAGGCTGACTGTAGTTACCTTTTATTTTGTCTAGTTTTATGCACCTTCCTCAGATATAGCTATGCTCCCAAGATGACCAGAAGACTGTTTATTAATTAATTTATATTATATATTAATATAAATATGCTGGACTTGCGAACCTGACAATATACGGCTAGGTTATTGATAATAGCATTGTCTATTCACTATGTATAAAAACCCTCATGAAAGAAGTTATCAAGCTACAGTGACTGATAATTAGGCACTTAAGACTTTGTTATGGAACAAAAACACTTTCAGTATTATGCAGTATTATACAATACAATATAGACGTACGTTTATAGTGCTGCCCACTTTCCTTTGTGAAATAAAAAGCACTTGATTCCACATTTAGACAATTGACATAATTACCATTGCACCATAGTACAGAATTATTGATACACTGTATTTAAGTTTATATAGTAGTTGTCACTGATATTTTGTATACAACTACTTCAACAAACAATGTAATTATATAATTATATTTATTTGTTCTGAGTTTATAGTCATTATTTACCATTACCTGATCCTTGTGAATACTTTTCACATTTTCCTTACTGTTTGTCATTAAACCTTGTGTGTAAAGGCTGTCTGTTCCTGGAACTTTACTTAAACATGCACTACTGCCACATTCTGATTAACACTTTTTCCCAGCTTTATTTTCATAACATTTTATAATGATAATCTTTGCACAAGGAACAGTGTTGTGCCACAGTGCCACACATCATACCGTTCAGTATTTATCTGTATTTACAATAAAATACATGTCATCTTTATATTCTGGTACAGAAAATGATCTTTTATATATATATATCATTATATATACTATCAAAATCAAGTATTTGGTGCAGTATAAACATCTCTTTGTACAAAAAAGCAGTTCCATCTATAAAAGCATATTTAATCTGCTCCTCTATGACACTTGAGAAAGTCCAGTTTATGCTACAAAAATAATATACAAACTGTACACACAGTACTTGAACTATAAAAAGCACAGTTATGCAGAATGTGAATAAGTCAGACATGTTATTTTAAGCTTGTCTGGTTGTATTAAAATGGACCATTGCAAAACAAATGACATATATGACATATAAATAAACAACAATATTTAAACTGCAGTCTGTCCACATTAGAAAAAATAATGTGGGCAAGTACAGCATTTCCTCAGTAGAATAATGGTTTGTAAGGTGCAGTGAGTTCATTTTCATCCAGAATACAGTATTTTATCCCAAACGTACCATTTCCATAGCAGTAGCACCATTGTTTGATTACCCATCTTCACCAGAAGGGGGCATATAACACTGTAAAAATGTGTGCGGCTCAGTGAGGGCCAGTAAGCACTTGAATAGTCCAGTGCACCTGCTCTGCCCTCAAATAAGTCTCTCCTCTGGGGGCACTTTGAGCATGCTGCCCATCTCAAGGCGGGCCCCAGCCAGCTCCTGGGTACTGGGGCTGTAGGCTCCCTCTGACTGACGCTTTTTCCTTGCTGTCAGCACCATGAACGTCAGGCCAATGATTACAATGAGGACACACAGGCAGAGCAGCGGGATGGCCACCAACAACCACGGGATACCCTGTTTATGAGCTTGTTTCTGAAAACACATATGGCAAAGTCAGTTGTGAAACAATGCTCTATGAACACAGTATATTTATCAACAAACATGATGCTCTATTTTTTATCTATTTTTTATTTTGTTTTAGTTTTTTCTTCTCTTCTTTAGAGAATTTATGTAATATGTATTACACACTGGCCCAATAGTATAACTGTAGAACTACTACAATACTAATTACAAAATAACAAACATGATAAGAAGGAGGCTCACATTTGTGTCGCAGGTCGGTCCACTGAAACCAGGAGGGCACTCACAAACAAACATGTTAAAGTGGTCCAAACAGGAACCGCCATTTCGACATGGATCAGACTCACATTCATTAATCTCCATTTCACACCTTTTGCACAGAAAGTATATGGTCATGCAAGACACCATAAAAGTAATTACGGTAACTTGATTTGCACAAACATACAGATATATGTAGATTATTTTAATGCAGCTGCATTTTGAGCTTACCTGGTCCCTGTGAATCCTGGCATACAGGTGCAGTTGGCGCCCCACAGCCCATCATTACAAATGCCATCATTCATACAGCGGACATCTCGGCCACATTTCTCTGGAGGATAGCTCCATCTGATGAATACATATGCTTGTTATGTTTGTACAGCTCTAGGCTCTAGATTACCATTCAAGATTCAAGATTCAATTCAGATTTCACCATTTCACATTTATTACTGGTAATAAACTCAAGTTCAGCCTAAGTAGAACTTACTGGCAGCGCGGGCCACTGTAGTCTTTGGGACACACACAGGTGTACGTGTTGGGACCATCCAGACACGTGCCTCCGTGCTGACAGGCGTGATGCTCACACTCATCCAGATCTTGCTCACAGAGTCTCCCTGCGTATCCGGGGTTACATTGACACTCAAACCCGTCCAAAAAGTCCTTGCAGCTTCCATGAATGCAAGGCTTGGACACACAGTCGTCAGTGTCCACCTCGCACTGCTCCCCCTCCCAACCTGAGTCACATACGCAGCCAAATTTATTAAACAGGTCCTCACAAGTGCCCCCATTGAGACAGGGATCGGACTCACACACTGGGGCACTGGTACAACCCAAATGGATCTTTGGCTTTCCCACTAAGTGGAACTGAGATGGCTGAGGTGCTCTGTAGTTATCCACAAAAGGAAGGTAGACTCCACCGACCCGTACCGCTCCCAGGCACCCGGTGAAACTCTGGGCAATCGCTAAAGTGGAGCTCTTCTGGTTGAGAAAGTAAAGTCGTCCAGTGACCTCCGGGGAACTGCTGGCATCTATGATGCCGTCCACAGTTATGACCCAAGAGGAGACCTTTCTCTGTTGATCAGCCATCGAAATGTTCACCCTGTGCCAGTTCCCGTCCGCCACACGCCGCACTCCAGAGAGGATTAAAGCCTCTATGGTGTTCCCGATCTGGATCTCCAGTCGGATTGAGGAGTCCAGCAGACCCACCATGAGCATGTCCAAGCCCCGAGCGGCCCGCAGCAGGACGGCGTTTTCTGAGCGAGTTCTCAGCTCAATGTAGATACTAGACACCGGTTCAGCCAGAGACCCACCGGCGCTGTACTGCACAGCACTATTTTCAAATGTAGCATTGTACACACCTGAGACAATGAAAATAAGCAGTTAATTTTACTTCAGAGCAAATTGAAAGACAGGACTTCAGTATTTAACAAAAAAATATATATATATATTTGATTACATTCATATCCATCTGCAAGGTCCACACAGTGGCCACCATTGACACAGGGGTCACTAACACACCACACACGGGTTTCACAGGTCTTCCCTGTGTATTCTTCTGGGCAGGAACAAAGAAAATCATTGAACGTGACAGTGCACTTGCCACCATTGTGACACGGCTTGGTCTGCAGAAGAAAAGAATAGAGAAATAGAGTGAATACAAAAATAAGTGACAAAAAAGTACCACCTACACATTTACCATGAACAAAAAAACCCATACGTTTTCAGCAGTGTTCAGTGCAAGATCAAGACTATACACCTCTATATATACTATATATACTATACCTCCAACTCATCATATTACTAAAGTGGTCTTACTTGTGAACATGAACACAAAGTAAATGTATTCATAGAAGTATATTTTCTACCTTGCAAGTGTCATCACTGATGCAGCCATCTTTAATGTTTTTGTTGTTGTGTGGTAAATACACATCCTCTTGATTGGAGTTTTCCCATGCACCCACACCTAGATGCACCAAATCTAAACGGAGGTCTTGCAGACAGCCTTTGTAAGTTCCACCCCATTTGGCAGAATCCCAGAGTTCAGGCAGGCCCCCCACATAAGCCTGGTCACCCTTGTTGATGTTCACCTCAGGGATCTCTCCAATGCCGTATCGCAGGCCTGCATGCTCAAAGATCACCTGTCTCTGCTGCACTTCCACCTGCACAAACTGCTGCTCTCCTGTGGTCACAAACACAGGAGCGGAGAGTGGGGTGCTGTTCAATAAAGTGCTGACCAGGACTCGGCCCATGCCCAGGTGAATGGAGAAGTACACCTCTCCCTCGCTGTGCTTCGAGGGCCTCCTCAGCTGCAGCAGGAGTCCATTTGGTTTCAAAGACCTCAAGAAGAAGGAGACGTTGAAGGAGCTGCCATGGCTCCTACCAATGTTATATGCACTGAAGCTCACAGTCTGCTCATGGCTGTAAGTCCAAGAGGGATATTCTGAAGAGAACATAATATAGGAATATATAAGATACAGTTAATAGCAACAGTATAGCAAATGACATGTTTAAATCAGAAATTAATTTAGCTACTGTTAACCCTCACCTTCAGAGCAGCTGTCCCCATGGTAAGGCCTGCCACAGTCGCAGTAGTAGCTGGTCCACATGTCCACACAGTGTCCATGTTTGCTGCAGGGGTCAGGCTCACACCACTCGGTCTTACTGCAGCCAAGCTCATGGCCCTGGTCCGGTGGAAGGTTCTGTGGCAGTATGGCTTTAGAATCAATCATCAGGTCCTCCATACAGCCAATAAAACCTGCCCGGGCAACAGTCATGTCCAGAAACTTCTCTGGGACGCCCCCCACATAGACGTGAGAAAACGCTCTAGACGGCTCAAAATGTGGCTCATCCGCTCCATCGTCAATCACTTTACAGCCGTCTCTGTCACATCCAGGGCCTTTAATGATCAAAGTCAGGCCCTCTTCATCTAAAATAACATGAGCGTCCCTCCAATCTCCATCACTGACCAATCCAGAAAACTTCACATCCAGCTCCGAGTCCTCTGAAAAAGCTTTTGCATAAAGACCACCATTTACAATCTCCAGCATAAGATGGTTATCCTCATCTCCTCTGAAGAACAGAAGCATGTTGGGAATGGTAGTCCTGAATCGTAATTGTACTCCAAAACCATGGTGACTGGGATGCTCCACCTCCCTCCTCTCCCTCTCCTCCGGCAGCACGGTGATGTGGATGAGGCCTGGCGCAGAGAAGGAGAAGGTGGTGCGGGTGGAGCAGTGTTCATCGTAGAAGCCGTGCGGACACAGACAGGCGTGTACATGTTCCTCACCCTCCAGCCAGGGACGACAGGTGGCACCATTCTGACACTGGTGCTCCACACAACCACGCAGCCTGACGTGGCAGTGGTCTCCGCCCCAGGGCAGCTCCCCCGGCTCAGGGTCAGGACAGTGGCAGGTGTAGGATGCTCTGCCGTCCTCGCACCATCCGCCATTTTGACACGGTTGGCTCTCACACTCATTGATGTTTACCTCACACTGAAGACCTGCAGCAGAGACGTGGAGATTTTAAAGGCCATAAACCAAAAGGTAGATGTCTGTAAGGGTCCATCTCAGTTATCCAGGCTGTGAGTTGAATCTCTCATCCAAGAAACTTTACAAATAGAAATCTATTACTTCACATTACATTATAATTCAAGCTTACCTAAAAACCCAGGTGCACAGTTGCAAGTGTAGCCATTGACCCGATCCACACAGAAACCTCCATTTTGACACGGTTCCGATTCACACTCATTGATGTTCACTGAGCAGTTCTCCCCTGTAAGTGGAACGTTTGTTTAGCCCAAGAAAAAAAATACTCTTTGTAAAACTTGAGTATAAGTTGTTGTTACCTGCAAATCCCGTCTGACACTGACAGATGTATCCAGATGCATCGCTAAAACTCAGCTCCCAGTCCATCTCCCAGTGAGACGGATTTGATCGTTCAAAACACTCTCCACCATTTTCACAAGGCTGCTCAGCACATTCATCTATATCCACTTCACAGTTGGTCCCTTCATAACCTGTAAAAAAAAAAAGAAATGTGTAAAATGCAGTCGTAATGTTTTGGAGAATTAGGGAAGAACGTCTGTGATACCTGGCCAGCAGATGCAGGCGTATCCATTGACTTTCTCCTGACAAGTGGCTCCGTGCTGACATGGGTTAGAGGCACACTCAGGGATGTCCACTTCGCAGTGATCCCCTTCAAACCCAGTGTCCGTACAGTCACAAGCATAACTATAAGAAACAGAGCACATCTACAATTCAGACAATTCTTTTTTTTTTTCTACTCATTTTTATTTGTGTCATTGGAGCATATCCCAACAACTATGGCCTTTCGCAGGGGAACATCTGGGACAGCAGCTAATTCCCTGAAAGGAAGCACAAATGAAACACTTTGTATTTATTTACCCATTGATCATGTCGTGGCAAACTGCTCCATTCTGACAAGGCAGACTGGCACATTCATCGAGGTCCACCTCACAATCGAGGCCATCAAAACCAGGCAGACACTCACAGGAGTACATGGCAATCAGGTCGTGGCACGTAGCACCATTTCTGCAGGGGTTTGATTCACATTCATCTATTTCTACTTCACAGTTCACTCCTGTTAAAAAAAAGGTAGCACAAATATAAGTAACATGCAGTATTTAAGCATGCTAGACAGTATAATGTGAGATAACTGTGTTAGATGCTATTTGGGTATGCCTTTTGACCGCTTATATTATGTCCCTAGAGTTACGTCAAACAATCAAAACCTAATGGCCAAACTGGAACTAAACTAAACAGCACCATAGCAAAATATGTTGGGGGCTGTGTACATTTCTCTCAGATGGAGCATACTTTACAATTTCAGTTTTGCATTTTCCAATATTGTGGTAATGATAAAGTTGTGATATCTTGTGCACAGACATCAGGAACGGAGGTCGAATAACCTTTGGTCACTATTTTAGTCACAGATACCAGTGCTGATAGAAGAATACTCCAGGAATGCTGAGCTGCTAACCCTCATAGAAGTTAGTCTCTGACACAAACCAGAGGAGAGTGAGGAAAGCACTCTGCTGAAGGGCTATCTGTGGTTGAGATAAGACACCTGACAAACACAAACGTCTTACTCAACTGAAAATAGTCCTTGTGCCTTTTATAATCAAGAACAAAACTGAATGACCTGAACAAAACAAAACTCGAGATTTTTTTTTGTGAGGATACACCTCTAGTATCATAATTGATTATATATTGATTTTCTATAAATCATGAATACACAATATAGTTAGTAATAATAATAATAAATAGTAGACATGTACTGGGGTTGCCACACCAACAATGGACGTTTGAGAGATTATTGAAGTGATGACTGAATGAGAATTCTGGTGCCAGATGATGCAAGCGATGATAGCTGGGTTAGATGAGACTCATGTATGGGGGTCTCATCTGGGTGGGACCCATCAAAAACACACCCAATGTTGTATTTTGTTTTATTCACTGTTGTATGCTGAGGTATTGACCTCCTCGGGAGCTGAAAATGCTTGTGTGGCATATGACATACCTGCAAAACCATCCAGACATTCGCACTCGTAGTGGTCTTTTTCATTGATGCAGGTGGCATTGTTTTCACATGGCCGGGATGCACACTCATTGATGTCGATCTCACAGTTATATCCTTGGAAACCGGGGACACAAAAGCAGTGAAACTCAGCTATCCCGTCCAGACAGATAGCTCCGTTTTGACACGGCTCTGACGCGCACTCATCCACGTTGTCTTCGCAGGTGCTGCCCTCGTATCCCGGGGCGCAGCGGCACTCAAACCCCTCCGGTCTCAGTAAACATGTGCCATTATTCCTGCACGGCTCGTCTATACAGTCAGTCACATGTGTCCTACAGTCCCGCCCACCATAGCCCTCTGGACACCGGCAGAAGTATCCATTGAGCTGGTCTACACACAGAGAGCGCGGCCACGAGCAGGGGTTACTCTGACACTCGTCCACCTCGTCTGTGCAGTTGTCCCCGGTGAGTCCTTCGGGGCAAATGCAGTGGTATTTGGCACTACCCGGGGTGCTGACACAGTTCTCACATGGGGCAAAAGAGCAGGCGTCATAGAGCTCATCGCAGTGCTTGCCCATGTACCGGACTCCATCCCGGGCACATATGCAGGCGTAGTCGTCCATAGTGTCCACACAGGTGGCAGCATTCTGACAGGGGGCAGACAGGCACTTGTCTGATGAGGCAGTGCACAGTATTCCTGTTCACAAAAAACACACACATGGTTATTATTCACAGAAACATGCAGGCTGCATAAAGTCACTGAAGCCAGTCACCCATAGATTCATCAAGGACATATCTGACATCATCAATGAAAACTGTTTGTTTAGCTCTTTATCTGAGAAATGTAAGAGGAATTTGTGTTAATGACCCATAGTTGTCAACAGACCTTTTTTAATGGCGTCAGAAGTCTAATTCATATAATCCACAATGAATGCTCAGTGTTATATCCTAAATAGCAACTGTGGATCCATAGAGCTGCCACATATGTTGTTGTGCTATTAGTGGGCCTAAACACTCGGAGGGATTTGTCCACCCTGTCCCTTATTACGGGCCTGTGCTGCCAAGCCTTTGTGGAATCAGTTCACATTCCTCTTTATTAGGCCAATTCCAACAATGGCCGCCCCTAGCCCCCAAACTTTGATCAGGGCCTGGTCCACATCCTCACTGAGGCGGAAGATATGAACATTGAAGGGAGTTATGAGCGGTACAGGGTGCTCAAAATAGCAGTTTACTTTGGGTCTTTGGAAACAATAATGCTATTCATTGCACCTACTGCTGGACTGAAGACAATACGCTTTCTTTGGACTCATTTATATTATGCGCTGTTTGACACAATATAATAACAATAACAAGAATAATAATAACAATAATAATAACAACAACAATAATAATAATAACAATAATAATAATAATAATCAATTGGATTTATATTGCGCTTTTACAATGTCCAAGGCTTTCTCAAAGTGCTTACATTTGTGTAACCATTATTCATTCACTCCACAGTCACACCTGATGGTGGTAAGCTACTTATGTAGCCACTCCTGGGCCTCCAACCACCACCAAACACCAATCACTCATTCATAGGCAATGTAGGTTAAGTGTCTTGCCCAGAGACACAACAACAGTATGCGCACGGACGGGGACTCGAGCTGACGACCCTCTGCTGGCAGGGAAAGCACATACCTACTGCACCACTGCCACCCATATAGAAATATAATATCATCATGACCAAATGAATAAACACTGGCTGGAATTAATAATGCACACTTTAAAAGTGGGCTGACTAAATTACATTGTCCCCATAATCTCTCCAGTAGACGTCATGTGATGATGTGAAAGTGGCTCAACTATTTTGTAGAAATAAAGAAAGTGTGTGGCTGTCGCTCATTGAACTAATCCACACAGGGACTTAAAACATGAATCACCTTTAACTACTGATGTCAAACAATGGACAAACAGTATGAATTAAAAAGTAATAAAACAAACAGGTCAGTACATGTATTAGCTATATTTAAATGTTATTTAGTTTGAAAGTGCTACGTTTGTGTATTTATTTTCCCTGGGTGGGTCTGCATCTGTATATGTCTCAGTGTCAGCCCTGTGATTAAGTTGTCATTGTCCAGGGTGTACCCCGCCATAGTGTTATATATGTTTTATCTTTTAAAAGTAAAGTTCCTGTGATGTTAAAGATAATGCATCTTGCTCTCTGACTAACCCTGGGCTCACGTGAGCCAAAGGTAAGCTCCAGGTTCTGCCCCTGCGAAACAGAAGGCGGTGTCATTTTCAATTGTGTTTGACATCCAGCCTCCCTCACAGTGAGCTGTAGACACTAACTGTGTTTGAACATTTAAGATTACTATCCCACCTGCAGACCTCAGCAGTCCCTGGTGGCAGTAAATGTTTCTAGATTAGATCCGGGTCCTTGGTGTGAGAAGGGCAGGATGAACATGCTACTACAGGTGAGGGGATCCAGTGCTTGCTTCATAAGAAACTTAAGTTAAGAGCTGTTTAGTCAAATGAGCGCACAGCGGGCTAGTGGCATGACCGGACACCCCGGTGCTGTCAGGCCACGTACAAACAAAAGGATTACACCAACCACGTAGAAGATGCTGATTTTGGACTTGAATTGTAAGATCTCTTAATTACAGGATGGATTTAAAGACTACATTTAGGACAAGCTTAAGTCTACATAAAGCATGAATAATATGAAAGACGTGCTCATATGTGTATTCAGAACACACACGTGTGCATTGTCTTGAAACGTGCATCTTCTTATGTCTTATCCTCTGTCTACTTTCCCACCCCCTTATTAACCTGCATGTCCCATACCCCCCCTGACCTGAAGAACCACTCTGTAGTAATCCTCTGGCCTCTCTGGGCCAATCCCATTGCACTTGTAATCTGGTGACAGGATACCTACACAGATTATGCTTTAAGCTTCAACCTCAAGCATGTGTCACCATATTGTGGTCACAAATGCTTCTTTCACTATCTACCGCCGTCAAATGAACTGGTGTCATATCTCAATGGAAAAATCTATTGACAGACTTCATCTCACTAGAATATTTATCGCCTCCCTATAATTACACAACTCAATCCTCGCACACTCTCACTGAACTCTTACAAATTTAAAGCAAAACTTTAATTTTTCTGTTCACCTACACTAAACCAAATAACACACACACGTACACACACACACACCCACACACGCACACACACACGCACATCCCACATGCACACACACACACACGCACACCCACACGCACACACACACCCACACACACCCAAACACACACTTACATTCTGATGCAGTTAAATACTTAACAATGCTATTGCAATATCACCTTTACCGCTCTTACTTTTGAAATAATAACTTTGCCATAACTATTACCAACATTTTACATTATCATTAACATACCATTACTATCGCCAATATATATAATTAATTATATATATTTGTTCCTTTTAAAAATGTAATGCATTTTTTGTGCCAGTGTAGAATAGTCAATGTACATTTCTCTGTATGCGCAGAAGAGTGAGAGCTCTCATCATTCATGTTAATCCACGTTTACTCAAAGTTGATCCACACTGACACCTCGTAGACCTGACGTGAGATGGAGCAGCTCAGACACTGACGAGCAGGACAGGTGTCTCATTCACCTGACTCAACTCGGTTTAATAAAGTCACAGCAGGACATCCCATAAGCTCCGGCGAGAAGTCACGAGTGCATATGTGAAGGATCTGCTCAGCTAGACTAACTGTTATTATATTAATCTAGACATATTCACATGTTTTTAAGTTCACAAAGGCTGCATATTTTAAAGTATAGTTTTTCATTTAACAGAATAGTACACTATAAATTGTCTGGAATTTGCAATTTAATTACATAATAACCAAACAGTAATAATATCTTCTAATAATTTAAAATGTAGTGCTGATTTTGACCTGGTTTCAACATTATCAGGTTAGGTTTTAATTCTGAGCAAAGCCTCGTCTAGACCAGTGAGCCGAGAGCCTTGTATATTTCCTCATATAAGAAAAATTTGACTTTTACTATCTTTATTTACTATTTACTGTCTTTATCTATGATTAATGAAGCCTTAACCATTGCCAACATTATTATCGCAAAATTCAACATGGTTGTCAAATATTGCATGTTTTTCTAGTACAGCCATATGCTAATACTTTGTACAAATAGTGCGGTCATAACTTGGTCATTTTGCAATTCTATTCATGCAGCTTGTCTCTTCACTGTTTTGCAAAGTTCGAGCATGCATGACTGAAGACCACCCTCTGATTCTGAACCAGTCATGTGGTAAATCTGCTATAGCCCACTGCAACAGGCATCACAAATAAGAATACAAACGTTAATGCTAACAGTCAAGTCATATTCATCCTGTCACGCAACATGTTACATCTCAATTAGACCAGCACCCACCACTGTAGCGGTAGTTGGTGAAAGTATAGTCAACGTTCACAGGACGCCTTCATTGTTAAAGATGACAAAGGATAAACCACTCCCAACTAGTCTGTGTATATCCAAGGCTATTAACATGGGGCAAATGGGCACAAAACAGCCCAACAAGCGCCTCCCAAAATGCCACTTGTGCCCCACTCACAGAGCATCTTTGAATGGCATTCCTACCTGCACTCACAATGTAAGAGTGTCCATGCCTCTGTACAGACTTAGACTTTGTTACTGTTACTGGATTTTGTATTTTTTAATGAAAACTAATGTGATAAAATAATAATATTTTTGAAATTACAAAAAATATATAAAAAATCCTGATAATCAAGGTTATAAACATAATGAGCCCTTATAAAAAAGTGTTCCCATAGAGTCTAAATATGACACATATATAACTCTGACTGTAAAAACTCACCCCATTTGAACATCATAGTGGTGAGCAGCAGTGTCTTCAGATTCAGATGAAGTTTGCCCAGCTCCATGGTGTATCCCGCAGCTGAGGGTCCCCGCTGAAAGGCCCGGGTCAGATGTAAAAAAAGACCAGTTGAAAGCTCTACAAAGTTGACATGTCGCTGTGTTGTTGAGATGCTTCGCTCTGTGTCTGAAGATAGGCATGCCACACACTGGTGCTGCTCCAGTGATAATGAGGCTGCTACTCTCTCCCTTCACTACTCTGAGCATGTAATCATGCGTGAGCGCGGCTGGCCACCACCAAAACATGAGCAGGATCAACATGATGAGGACTGCAGAAGAGGCACACGTCAAACAAAGCTTAACAAGACATTCAAAACGTTTAAATCAACTATACAGTATAATGCTTTTTTACGTATTTTGTTTAGCTCTAGAAAACAGAAAATGTCATATTTACCTAAATTATCTGTTTCTGATTATGTGCATGTCTGTTTAAGGCCCTCTTTTCTCCTGCAGGCCACGCCCACTTCACTACTTCAGCCAGTGCAAACAATCAAAAGTTATATATCAGGGGTCAGTTGTCAGCTCCTAAGAAACATCTGCACTTCAGCATATAAGATTACTGAAACATTTATGTGGGATCAACTAAATACAACACCTGGTTTGGTTTTGACAAGAAAGCAACGTGAATAGATAGAGCGCTCAGAAAAGCTAACCCAAACTACTCCACTATATAACTGTTTCTTTATTACCTACTATAAGATTGTATGACCGTGACATCAGGATCACGTATGTACACAGACAGAAAACCAATCACTTGTCACATGAATTCACAAGTTTCGATGTAGACATGTTTTTGTGCAGTATAATAAAGCTGGTTGTATGTCTGTGTTTGACGAGTGCAGTCCATGTGAGTCCGGACCAGGTTTTACAGACTGCCTCATTAGTGACTACAGCAGCTTTAGTGTTTCTGTTGTAGTGCAGGCTTAGTGGTCAGACATCCATCACTGGGACTTGTTACCCCTCTTTACTGTCCCGACCCCTTCCCTGAGCACCAGCTGCGACTGACACCCCAATGCTCACTGTGTTTATGTGCACTGGTCCTCTGTGTCACCCTCCTAGTTCAAGTGGCATATGACTGGATTAGTGCATTTGGATCAGAGAGTTAACACAAAAGCTTAGTGTGAAGTTGTTACCACTATACAGGCTACTAATGGATAATGGTGTATATGTATGTGACTTTGAAGTGGACTTGAAGTGCACAGTGGGAAAGCAGTTAGAGCTTCAGTATCTGAGCAGGGATTTTTTACGTTTGATTGTTGGGCCGGCCAGCACTATGTCCTCCCTGTGTTACTGAATAGTAAATAAATATGAGAGTGATTGTGTGTCTGTGTCAGCCCTGCAACTACTAACTAACCATTTTCCAGGGTGTATGCCCACGTATTATTGATAAAATGGTTTGTTAAATTTGATACCAGTAAGTATCCATACAGTATTGCACAGTATTTCTTGTTATGTCATTTTATGTTATACAGGGTCAACAAAACGATATGAACTTACAGAGCATTTGGATCAATGATGAGTCAGGCTTCATGTACCTGCTCCTGACCCTATAACAAGCCTGTAAAATACAAAGGATACGCATGACATGTGAGGTAAAGGCAGTATGGCAGTATCATGTACAATCACTTATAGATGATACTGTAACAACATCAGCTCAACACACACAATACTACACTGCTGTGAGACACCTTTCCTACATGCTACATTTCATTTTCTGATCAAAAAAATCTCAGATTAGGTGCATGTCCCGTTAAAGAACTCTTTTTACCTGCTGACCACACACACTTCACTACTACAGACAATTAAACAACTGAATGTACATGTATAGCCAGAGGATGTCACCTATCTATGTAGAAAGATACTACTGAGAGAGTCAATGCTTCAGCGTACAGGATTACTCAAACATGCTTGAATACAACACCGGGCATGTTTTTGTCAGAAATGTTTAACATATTAAGGTCACTTTAAAAGAAGCCAAATTAAATAAGCAGGTGTGGCCCAAGTGTTACCTCAAAGCTTTAAAAACATGCACTATATCGGTTTGACCTTGAATGTTTGGCACAATCTTTGGAGATAGAGCCACAATACATTAGTCAGAGTGATCACGTCATCTGTTCATAGTTACTACTGTAAGGATATTTTGTCCAGAACAGCAAATAATTTTTTATCAACAGTTTAACTTTCCCATTGATAGACAGTGACTAATACTTTGATCGGAGCAACTGTGGGCCACAAGCAAAACAGGATAACATGAATTCTGAACATGTAAGCAGGGGTAGAGCGCTAATGATAATGAGCTTATGTGCTTCTCTGCCTAAATGTACAAACATAAATGAGCAATGAAATAGCTAAATGATGCCCAAAGTTTACTCACTTAGGCCTTTTTATTAGAAAGACCTATACTGTACCTAATAAAGAGAGACAGTGTGGTGGTTTAGCTCAGTTGGTACATTCAGAGTGTTGTGAGTTTGAAACCGTTTGCCAAATGTAAAAAAAACTCTTCTCCCTGATTTCCTGTCACACTATTGTCCTCTCAATTAAAGCCAAAGATGTAGCTGTTCTATTATCTCAAACCGCACACATACACTCACTGGATATTTGATCTTTTCCAATACATTCTTTGAAAACACTAACTGTAGACTATGATCATGTTATTTTCACTTAGTGAATTACTAAATCCATTGTCTTGATGTCATGTGGTAGGATGAGGCTATTTGAGCTCACAAACCTAATATAGTGGCTGAGTGTATTAAATTATTCTGACTGTGGAAATCAATGGTAACACTATTACTACTACAGTATTGTAACAAAGCATATCCCGTAGGGTTGCACAATTTTGAAAAATAAAAACATTACATTTTAATTGTTATTTTTCTTTTTATATGATTGTGATTAGATTTACAATGTTGTTTTTAAAGAAGAAGAATCAGATCTCACATTTTAAACCTGTATAGAAGAATTAAGACTATAATATTAATGCCTTTGAGAACATACTTGTGGACGTTAAACCCACAAGGTCAGCAGGTTTTTGAATATATGTTTTTTTACATATATTTAGTTTTGTTCAGAGAATATTATATTGCCTAAAAAAAATCTTGCAATGTATTGTGAAGCCCTAACATCCTTCAATTAACAATTCTCCCAACACACATATGTATCAAAGACAACTTGCGGTAATATGGGGAGGACATACACACTCCACTCAAAAAGACTGTGGATGGTTTAAGAACTGAACCCACAGCCTCCATGCTGACAGGTGTGAGTATACTGTGCACCCCTCTATCCTACACAAGTAATAAACAAAAAGATAAAACAATTATTCATTGAAAAGTAAAGTTTAGTATTGGTAAAGTCTAAAGAAATAGGAAGATAAGGACGTTTCACTGACAACAGATGAGACATTAATGCAATTAGATAAAAGCTTATGAATTTATTGTGAAATAAATAAAAGAAAGTTGAATGTCAGTGTGGATAGCTACTTATAAATTAAATGAGGCCACTTGAATAATTCATGGACTATAACAATGCTGAGAAGGTGCAAATTGTTGAGATTCCTTTGGTTGGCATACAAAAGGTAAGAAGGGTGCCACAGCAGTTACACGCTTCTCTGAAATTCCTGTGTTGAGATTTGATTTGGAGACAGGCCCAAAAATGTGCACTATTCAGGAAACAAAAGATGTGGCCTCTAGCTTCACACACTTAAGTACATTATTTTTTTGACTATTTTAAAGGTAGGGGAAGTGATGCATGACAATTTACCAGTACAGCTCCAAAGAGAAGGGCGGGGCTACCTCTAAAACCTCTCTAGTGTGTAGCTAGAATAAATTAAACCTGCTGTCAATCACACTGGGGCCAAAAGACAAGATCAGGTTCAACCATGAAAACGTTTTAGGGAAACTAAACCGACTTGACAATGACCAAACAGATTTAGCCTACAGATTATGAATCTATTAAATACAGTTGTATTTATATAGCCCTATATCACAACAAAGTTACCTCAGAGGGCTTCACAGAAAAAGATGTATAAACAATAAACAAGGTCAACAAAGAATATATGAAAACAGACAATCAATAAACACACAAACACAAACAAAGGACTGTCCCAGGATCCCCCTGTCCTTAGACCCTCCATCCCTCAGGAAAAACTCAAAATAAATGGATGGAAAATGGATACAACAAATGAATACAACAGATAATGTAAAACGCGTGTCTCTTAAAATGTACACAATTCTAACATGTCATACTCAGTAGGCAATAGTAGGCCCACGTGTTCAGAATAACTTAAAGTACCTAACAAAAACGATAAGCGCGCACCCTCTAGTGGTAGGGCTTTACTTGTGGAGGATTTGTGTGTGTTTTTAAAACAGATGCTTCTAAAGCATCTGCGTTGCATGTTTATAATGATCAGTATGTTTGCTCATACATACAGGGCACGTCCACCTGAGAGAACCCTGCAGTTTTACATCGGACGCCGGAAACTTCTTTACCTGTACAAATGTTTGACCCTGAGATATATCCCAAGGGTACAGTATTAAAGTGGATCTTATTTATAAAATGGTAAAGACCGTTTACTAAGTTATGTCAAGAGCTGACAGTGTAAATACTAATGTGAAAATTATACCTGATGCATTAATAAGTATGTGGTGAGAAAATGACTCAAACTCGTTGCTTCTGCTCCTCCGTTATGCCTGTAAGACAAAAGTGGGGGATTACCATCACACAGACAAGATGGATTCCGTTTCCATTATCTGCAGATTTTTGTGCTGTCAGAATATAATATAATTCTCACCAGAACACACAACTATATGATGCATAAAATCTTTTACTAAAAATACGTAATTTTGAGCTACAATAGCCCCGGCTTATCTCGTCCAAGTGGGGCGCTAACATTAGCTCTGAAGCTTTGCTCGGACAATCCTTTCAACTTGCTGACAGCCAGTTTAGCTAACCGCAGCTAACTTCGTTATGTGAAGCATTCCAGCAAAGCCAGTGGTACAACGAAGCTCTGCAACAATCTGGTTGGTCGACAATATACATTTGGCATGTTTCATTGTGCAGTTCGTTTCGCTTGTTCCGTCCTTGCAGTTATGATAGCCGCATTACCAGCTAACGATAGCTAACTGTCCAAATAGCTGAGTTTGATTTGTTTATTGATGCCTTTAGCTGTATTGGCATCACCTGGTTTACAGCTAAACATAACGCTAGATCAATTATGATTGCAAAGCCACTGCAGGTCTACAGTTGGTGGATTTATAGACTGTTTTATAGCTTTTTTTGTTTTGTTTTGTTTTTTAGCAATATTTCAGTTAATTTTGTAACCTCCATAGTAACTGACAATCAATCATTCATAAAACAAACAAATCCGTTTTGTTTTCTTATATATAAGTGAAGTAAAATATTAACATTTGAATAATGCTTCCTGCCCCAGGTTGCAGATCGCTCTCATGTGCCCATGGAGAAGGAGGTCTTTGAGGGGTGGCTGGAGACAGTCTCTGCCACTTTCCTTACACTCAGTGACCAGCAGCGTAACCAGGCTCTGGATCAGCTCATCTCTCTGAGTGGTGCTGCTCAGCTCCGTCATCTTTCCAATGGACTGGAAACTCTGCTTAAGCGTGACTTCCTGCGTCTTCTTCCTCTGGAGCTGGCCTTCTACCTGCTCCGCTGGCTCGACCCACAGACACTGCTTACCTGCTGCCTGGTTTGCAAGCAGTGGAATAAGGTCATTAATGTTGCCTGACTTGGTTCTTTGTTTATTATATAACAGATTCCAGTTTTCACCACAATTTTTGTCTGCTGCAGGTAATCAGCTCATGTACAGAGGTCTGGCAGAGTGTGTGTCGGGAGCTTGGCTGGAGAATTGATGAGTCCATTCAGGATGCGCCACACTGGAAAGGGGTGTACCTGAAGGCTAAGCTGCGCATGATGCAGCTGAAGGATCAAGAGGCCTTCGAGACCTCATCCCTCATTGGTCACAGTGCTCGAGTCTACGCGCTCTACTATAAGGATGGTCTCCTGTGCACAGGTACACTTTACATTAAAATACATTGTGCTTTGTGGGTCACCTTGTTGATGTTCTATTTATTCAAGGCTGAAAAGCACCACTTTGTCTTTGAACTAGGGGTGCAAATCTCTGTGTCTAGTGATTCAATTACGATTTTTTGGGGGGGGCTCACAATTCAATTCAGAAACTATTTTTTGATTTTTTGAGAAAAAGTTTCTTGCTGTATGAACTCTTTTTGCATCATTTGATATTCCTATAAAATAATATTGTGCATAAATTCAGATTGATAGACTTATTTGAAGTGCCCTGACATGCTTTAATTACCAGTCTTAGGTTAGCTTAGTTGCTTGGCTTTTTCTTACATTGAGACTATTTCAGTAAACTTCATAATCTTAGGCCCCTTCAAAAAGAGCATTTTAAACTATCTTCTGTAAGAATATAAAATGTTTTCTTCCTCTGAGCAAAAACAAGGGCGCTACCAAAAAGTCTCTCCTAAACCCGCGCATAACAAAGAACGATCCAGCGCTGATTGGCATGCAGTTCATTTGCACATTTCATTTGGCAAAAATGGCACTAACAGCCCAGGTCCGCTGATTGTTTTACTGTTACGAACAAAAGAGAGAGAGGTATTCTGCATTTCCAGCAGAAGAAGAAGAAGAGAGGGACAGCTCCCGACTGAGCACGTCCTCTCCCAACTCACACACGCACACACTAATGCTTAGGCAGCGTTGTAAAGGTGATGTGTGCTGATTTGTCCTGGTGTCAGTTTGATGTTTTGGGCTGCAATATGCATCCACAGTTTTTCACCCACTGAAACACGAGAAAAGTAACCAAATCCGAGGTAAAAAAAAAACAAAAAAACACAGACTTGGCAACCCTTCAAAGACAACTGTAATGTGATTGATTTCTGGGGTATATTTAATCGATTCAGAATCACCAAGACTCAGAATCATGATCATTTTGAAGAGTTTCTTTTTTCTTTTTTGAGACTTCCATGGTTTGATTTCATTATAATTAATCTTAATTCATCTCCTGCTGAAAGATGTCTGTAGGTTTATCACAGTAATCTACATTTAGAGCAGTTGGAGCTAAAACCTCTTTCTTCTATTTCAGGGTCTGACGATCTTTCTGCTAAATTATGGGATGTGCGGACTGGGCAGTGCATTTATGGCATCCAAACTCACACCTGTGCCACAGTAAAATTTGATGAACAAAAGCTTGTGACTGGGTCGTTTGACAACACCATTGCATGCTGGGAGTGGAGCACGGGAGCAAAAATCCAGCAGTTTCGTGGCCACACCGGAGCAGGTTGTTTAGTTGCATTTTTGTTGTTTAGTTTTAGAAGCGATAGCCGTGTTATTTTATGGGTAAACATATGTTGAAAGAATTATTGCTTGACCAGCCTTAATGAACCTAACCTGGTGTTTGTGGCTGTGTCTCCAGTCTTCAGTGTGGACTACAATGATGAGCTGGACATACTGGCGAGTGGCTCCGCTGACTTCACAGTGAAGATCTGGGCTCTATCGGCTGGAGTCTGCCTCAACACTCTGACCGGACACACAGAGTGGGTCACCAAGGTCTGCTGATGTTTCCATCGACATAGCATTGGAGAATTGTTGTAGCATTTATAAACCAGCGCAGTGTAACATACGAGTGTTTTGCCCATTAGGTGATACTGCAGAAAAGTGAAGTTGAATCTGTGATGCACAGTCCTGGTGATTATATCCTCTTGAGTGCTGATAAATATGAAATTAAGGTATTGTTTGTGACTCATGAGTTTAGTCTCGCTTTATCAATATTCTTTTGTTCTATTTGTAAGTACCCTAAAAAACGTTTGTCTTCAGGTCTGGCCGTTGGGTCGTGAGATTAACTGTAAGTGTTTGAAAACGCTGGCAGTTTCTGAGGATCGTAGCATCAGCCTTCAGCCCCGCCTCCAGTTTGACGGTCGCTACATCATCTGCAGCTCCGATCTTGGCGTTTATCAGTGGGACTTTGCCAGCTTCGAGATTCTCAGGTACAAGTGTCAGAAAAATGTGGAACAAACATTTAATTACTTACTGATTTGTTTTTATGCAACAAATATTTGATATGTTTTACAGGGTGATTAAAACCCAGGACCCAGCGAACCTGTCCCTGCTCAGCTTTGGTGAGGTGTTTGCGCTGCTTTTTGATAACCACTTCCTGTATGTTATGGACTTAAGGACAGAGGCTATCTCAGGCCGTTGGCCCCTCCCAGCTTATAGAAAGTCCAAACGAGGGTCCAGCTTCTTGGCTGGTGTGACTTCCTGGTTAAATGGTTTAGACGGTGGCAATGACTCAGGACTGGTGTTTGCTACAAGCATGCCTGACCATAGCATTCACTTAGTGCTGTGGAAAGAGAACGGATAGAAGACGATAGAGCCTCAGTCTGAACTGAAATAAACTGCATAGATGGATGATGCATGGACCAAAGCTTTTTGATTTTATCTGTTTCTTCCTCAACATTCAGTCCTCCTCATCAAAAAGGCACCTCCTGCTGGTCACTGGATTATCACTCTTGATATGTTTTCGTTTCTGAAATTGACATGAGAGAGACTTTAAATCATTCAAATCATGCTTGCAACAACTGGATCCAGATATTCCTTGTCGAAAAACGCACTTGTACACAGACCCCTGTAAAATTGATCCTGTAAACATTTTTGGCAAATTAGCACTTACTTTGACAAGGTGCAAGTATTTAGTTGCTGTCCATTGATTATTAAATGTATTCAGCAAAAGCAAATCAGTAATCAGACAATGTAGCTAATTTGCCAAAAACATTGTTGAAAGAAGAATGTTTGGTTGCCTTAAACACAGGTACTGTAAATAGCGATGAACTGCTCCATAGATGTCAACTAGTGACATCGGTTCACTTTTTATTTTCCACAAAGGGTCCCAGAGGAAGAGGTGAGCTGGTACAATAGTTGTTGTACCATGTGAACTATTTCATTTTCTATAGGACATTAGCGTTTAATGTCTGATTGAGTTTGTGATGTGCCTTTTTATTTCGATGTTGCAAACTAGTATTTCTCAGCTGGAACATTGCATTGAGCCGAGTGGTGTTGTATATTGTAAGTTAGATTGGTCAAAAATACTGTGCTCTAACAGTCTAAAAGATGTCTGTAATTTTATAGCTACATATTTACCTGACAGGACTTGCTTGGTGAGTCGCTTTTATCAGTTTGACTGTGTTGAACATCAGGTTTATAATCCTTAAGGCCTCAGTACATTGCACAATAGCGTGACTTGGTTTGTATAACTTTTTATTGTTATAACCTGGTCTGCAGTCCACTTTAGGTTTGGTGAAGCCCATAAGTAACTTAAATATGAAATGGGTGCTTTTTCTTGTTTTTATTAAGATCTTCCTTTGCTTTGGTCAGCCTTAGCTGGCTGTAGATACTATGATTTAGAACATATGTATTACAGGTGTTTTTGTATCATGACTATAAACTATTTCTAAACAACACGATTTCTTCATAAACCATCATCAATATATTCTCTACAGCTGTTTAACAGGTACACCAGTTTACTGCATCTGCAGCACTATTTAAACATTGAGCTCACACTGTAGTAATGCTTATTTTGTACAGTAATAAAACAAATCCACAGCTACAAATGAAATGTCAAATGTGACTTGGGAGATTTTTTTCTGACCATGTGTGGACTCATGTTAAAAGATTTCAGGAGTTCAGTTAGTCTGTACATACATTTTATTCTGAATTATTTTAATGAAGCTGAAAAATACAGCCACAAATAGCAATGCCATGATATGTAATAACTTAATCACAGATTCAAAAATGTACCAGTGGTTATCTATTCACAGTTATGACACTAGAAATCTGTACACATGCATGTCCTGCACTGAAAACAATCACCTCAATAACTATGTAAAATATTTATAAAAAAATGCTCATAAGTAAACAAGGAAATGAGTAAAGCAATACTCTTTAAATATTTCATGAATGTAGGCCAACAAATTGTACTCTTGGATATTATTGGATTGGCAGTTTTAAAACACTATCTTAAGTTGTTGGGCTACCCAATATAATATATACATAATTATACAAGTTATTTAGAAAACTGAAAAAGTAAGGGCTGACAAAGTACAATACTTAGTCATAAACAACTGATCAGAGCAGATAGTAAATCATATCTCAGTAGCTTTTAGTGAAGAATATTGTGTACTGATAGTGGGAGACCGTACAATAAACAAAATGACAATTTGTCACAAGTGAATTGAACGGCGATCCATACACACGTACACGTACATACATATGTTGTGTTACTGTGTTGCACTATTTATGCACAAATTTACCATTTAAATTTGGAAACACTGGATTCACCAGAAACTGTTGAAATGATCATTTACAATAATTACTTCATTAATACTTATACAAAAGTGTACAAAAGGACCTTCCCACACAGTCGTGTTTCAAAAGTGCACGTACAAATCCCCATGTTATGATCAGCTAAATACTTTTGGGTATATAACCTTCATATCAAAACAAAAATAAATTATATTTGTGGTAAATTATCATTAATGCTGTTTAAATTTTTTGATTTGAACATGGCATGTAATCAACCAATTAATTTGACAAACCATAATTTTATAACAATATAACATTTTATGTCAGAGTCAGGGTCTGAAAGGCAAACAGATGTGACTACATTATTCAGCACTATCCGTCTGAGTGAGCCGAAGTCATTTGACAAAATATGTTATATATAATGTCTAGCTTTTGTCAGTAGGATGAAAAATAAAGAACTGTCAAATGGCCTCATCAGAGTTTGGGACTACCTCAATGGCTTTTCGTAATAAAAACAATCATATGATTTGGCAGTTAAAATAACAATACATATTATTTAATAATTAACTGAGATTTGTAATCACAGTTTAACGTTGGTCGAGTGTAAAATCACAATGAATGAAATCAAACAGTTTAAACATGTTGCTTTGTCCCTTTTCTCTAAAACACTTTATACGTTTTGACAAATAAAAAAAACTATTTGAAGACTAATCTTGTGGCATCATCATGTTTCATTTTGACCAATGACAAATCAGATCAAAATGATTAATGACATCTTTTCTTATTGGTTAGATCAGCTAAGAAGGAATTCAAATGTCATTATGTAAACTGGATAAGCATTGTATTTCATACATGTTATTCTCATTTGGTTTGTTTCCATGTAAATAATTTTACGTGTGAAGCCCCTTGTTGATTTGGTCAAGGTCAGACCTGAATTTAGGGTGATTTCCACCTAAAGTCCCTCCTTATATACAGAGGCTGAACATAAAAGCCAAAGTTCAATTTCACATTTATGACAATAGTCAAAATAAAATTTAAATAAATACAGTATTTACAAGCACAGGATTGTAAAAGCTAAGTACTTTACAGTGGATTGCTTTACACAGACATTGGATGAGAGCTGGTTTAAGCATGAATGAACAGACATCACTGATAATCCTCCATAGTTTTCACTTTTCTTTGTAAACCTTGTTTCATGCATTAGTTCATATACATATCAGGACAATACCAGCTGAGGTATCAGAAGGTCATCTCATCAGTTCCTTCATTTACCGCTTATTATAAAGTTCAGTGTTGACTCCTTGTTCTTCTTGCCCTTTAGACTTGGTTCAGAAGCTTTTATAATGCTGTAGAGGCTCATTTTCTCTTATCTTCTTTTAGAGCTGGTCAGTTTGGCAAAACTGATGCTACTGTTTTTCCTTCTTGAGATGATATTGAAATGTAGTTAACAAAACTGTTTCTTGTATTATTCACATTAATGTTTTATAAGAAAGTTGAACTTCAGATGAAGTCCCAATAACACTGATGGGCAAACTGATAATCAACACATTTATTACATTAACATTGCCCTCGAAGTGGATATATTGAAGCTGCTTCTCATTTCAAGCAGAAACCCAACATGGGCCAGAACACTAGCTCGCTCACGTCTTTACAGCAGCATCACAATGGACAGTGAACAAGAAGCTTAGAGCAATACACAAACAGTCAGTCCATGTGTAAAAGGACGTCCAGCAGCTGTCCCATATACTCCTCAGTTTTGGCTTCAAATGTTCCACAGAGTCCACCATCATTCAAATGACATCAGGTTTGCTGGCATCTGTGGACATCAAAGTATACAGTGTGCTATCAGCAAATGGATGTGTACAACTTTAGAATCACACATGACCAAGAAAGAAAGCCTTAAACTTAATGAGATTGAAACTCGCCCAACAGTTGTTATACAGTTGATATAGGCTACTGTTAGTATACCTGAGGTCTGCTGCTCCTACAAGCCTCCTCCAGGTTTTTGTGCCAGATGATTGCTGAAAACCTGGATCCTGTTTGAAACTTGTAAACATTGCCTGTGAAGTGACATCTGGTTTAAAGTTGTGCAAAACAAAAACTCCCTGAGAAACTATTAAGGAAGCACTCATACCTTTATCTGGGTCATTTAGCTGAAAAATGTTGGGTCTGGCAGGATCATCAGGGAGCACCACCATCCACCCAGTCACACACACCTTCTTGCAGGGATTGGACTTGTACTGCATACACATAAGAACCAAAAACTTCATTCATTTTGATAAAGCACATCATTTTATAATTATTTATAAAAACACACTCACGTGTTTCCTCTCAGAGGCTCTAAGTGCTTTAGCCCCATAAAAAGTGAGTGTTGATCCTGATAGAGAGATCCAGTACCTTGTCCACGATGACAACTAGAACCACATACAGTAAAACGACATGCTTTTAACTGGTAAGGCCTATAGTAAGTAAGGTCTGACCAGCAGATCTGTGTCACCTTGGGTTTGCGTCCTTCTTTCAGCAATGTTTTCCTCCGTAGTGGGCCCTCTATGGTCACATTGCTTGCCTCACAGCAGCTGTAGCAGTTTCCAGGAGAAGAACTAAAAAAGTAATTCAGGAGATTTAAGGTTAAATGTTTGCCAGTTTGTTTTTGGGTTAGGGTTAGTTGTGGGGTAAATACTGTATGTATAGGCAAAAACAGAGAAGGAGAACTTGCTAAAGACAGTAGTTGGACAGGGCACGGGTATATGGGCTGTAGTGAATGTGCCGCCCTGCTTCAGCTGTACCTGAAAATATAGCTGCGACTTCGGGGCGAGGTGCGCAGTGGGACCCTCCAGTTTGGGCCCAAAGTGGCGTACATTCGACCCCTGTTTATCAAAGTAGCACATTTCAAAGTGTGGTCAAAATGCAGCAGCAATCAGAACTACTTCAACCATCACACCTTAATATCTATATGTTTAAACAGCAACACTCTGCATGATTACGTCTAACATACTTTTATATACAATACACTTTAATGAATTATGAATGTATTGTAAACAGAGACTAAAATAGAAGCGTGATCTTGATAATTGCTCACCTCTCCATTCCAGGGGACAATTCTTCACCAAAAGAGCTTTCACTGCTACCTGTTGGTAAAAATACATGTGCGCTATCTGTATTAGCTGTACATTGTGTTTAGGGTTGGGGATGATATTAGAAGCGTACACATACCCAGAGAAAGGCCGTTGGACACTGAAGTACTGTATGGGTCTGTCCTGACTGGGCTCTGAGACTCCAAGAAGCTGTCATCCAGCAGGTGGCGTGCTTTCTCTATGGGGAACGTGGCACTGCGGCTCTCTGACATACCATACTGACACATCATACTGTGGAAGTTATGCTCATTTTTAATACAGTTTATTTCTAGTAGTATTTGCAGGTTAGCCCCCCCAAAAAACATTAAGCGCTACCCACTTGTTTCCGAGACTATGGCTCTTCCTGTGGTGGGATGGAGGGGGAGTCGGGATGCGGACACCCACAGAGGCATCTGGACACGTGGGCCGTCGGCGGTACCGCATAGACACAGACACCTCGGACAGACCTAAAGTACATATACTTTATATATTTTACCAAATATTTTTATGTTAGCACTCTTTCACTGGTCAGTTTTGTTGTACATGGGACAGACAAACCAGTAAATGAAAGGTCTTCATTAAATTAAGCCTCTGGTGAGTTTGTATGTTTTAGTTCTGTTATCAGTTGTGTTGAACTGGTAAACAGATGCAGTGTTAACACAAGTGTCCAGTGCCAGTGGAAGCTGTGACTCACTGGACTTCCTCAAATCCACTGGGGCCATTCAATCATCAGCGAGACCCGGGACGTCCCACACAAACTCAGTCTCTCACGTCTGTCTCACACTTATATGTTGAGTACAAAGAGCTTTAAAACATGGGGGTCTTGTGAAATATAAGAGTCACATGTGCTTGTTGGTGGCTGTGGTATTGTATGGAAGTGTGTGTTAGTGCGTCTCCCGTAGTAACAAGGGGAAAAGCTGTGCTCATCTGCAATTTGGTAATGACAAATAATAATGTGGTCCAGTTAGAGTTGGAGGAATGTGTGTAATGTGGGTTTTAATGTGATCCCTGAGGCATAAGGCCTTAATGTGCCTTAATTACTGAGTCTGAGCTAATAAACACTCTGTGTTGACTCTGCACACTCAGCAATGATCACAAATAAAAATACTATAGGCCTACAGGGAGAATATTTTATTTTGACTACATTTTTAGCTTTTTAAGAAATTTATGAAGTTAATTTTAACAATTTTTTTGCTACACATTCAGCAGTGCATGAAGGATTTTCCTAAATCTGAAATGAGTCCTGGTGTGTGGAGTAAGCATGCCCAGTCAAACGCAGCAGTGAACATTCACTTTTTTGTTTTAAGACGTGAAAATCCTTGTAGTTGGAGCCATTTCCAGGTGATTAACTGTGAGCAGCTGCGAGCTTACTCAGCTTCTTCAACTGAAACTATCACAAAACAGTTTGAATTTGTTACAAAACATTGGTTACTAAATAAAATCAAAGCTTTATGTAAAACATAACAGTGGAGCTTCGTTTATAATGATGGCAGTTATGTAACTGGTGATCGTGTTTCTTGTAGAGGAGCCATCACTGATGTCACACAAACATCACGCAATGTGTCTCAGAAGAGCACTGCCTCTTGAACAAACTCCTTAACATGCCAATTGTTCTCTTGTAATGTTTGCTAAGAGGCAAATATGCTTTTATTTAAAATTTGTATCCACTTTAATTTGGTAAAGTGAATAGGGAAGACCTGTTTAGAATTGATATTAAATAAGATTTGGATCTGGATTACAAAAACAAAACATTCATCTTTAGGCATCATTGTTCATATTTGCAGACATTAAAGAATTGAAGATGATTGACGTAGATGGTGAATTTAGGCTAATTATGTCTATGTCTAACATGCAACAAAACATTTAAGACACTACATGAACCTTACCTAATCTTTTATTTGGCTCTGCCTCAGAAGCTGGGACAGTGACTTTAAAGTCATTAGTCCCAGCTTCTAACACAACACAGAGGCACAGCATGGAACAATAAGTGGAAGCAGAAAGAATGGTCTCCATGGTAACAACGTGCAAACAAATCCCCACATGTGGCGACTGTATAGAGCAGACCATCGTGTAGACATGAGACTATGGAAAGTGATCAATGTTCATGTCCCAGAAGACACATTGGTGTAATCAAAGAGCTATAAACAGCACAGTTCATGTTAACTCATGGGACGATTTAGTCAGCTCTTACTCCACAGACTGAGCAATTAAACCATTAACCTGAAATATGAGCACGTTTGTCCAATTATAATGCACCGGCCTGATTCACTTTCCGTCTCAATCATTTATAATGCTTTACTGTCTGCAAATATGAATAATGGCAGCATGTTGTTCACAAATGAAAAGACAAAAAGCAACCAGGTGTTTGTTGCATCAATAATTTATACAGAAGACATTCTCAGACTATGTTCATACTGGAGATGTTTACATGCAAACCTCTGCCCGACACATGTGCTGCTCAACATCTGTGAAGTAAAGAGCCATGACAAACTGCCTCCTGAGCACACACTATCTCAATGTATGTGCATTAACGGTTAAACACTAACATTTAAATTATTAATTGATTATTGAAGTAATCGCCAACTTATTTAGCAATAGATAGTTGTTAACCGGAGTGAAGCCTTACGCAGAGCAGTAATTAAGCCAAAGCTGTACCAAAAGTAGGTAAGGTGAATCCATCCAATGATTGCTTGCTATCCAATGATTAATCGATTCATTGAAAAAACAGTCGACATATATATAATTGATTTGAAAGATTTTACTCCACATTAGTTTCACTCCTGTTCGCTGTAAACACACACATCCACTAGATGCTATTGGTACAAAGACCAAGTATAAAGTAATGTTACATGTACGCCTGATAAATGAACACACATATACTCTTGAACAATCATGAATGCAATTGGTTCAAGCTGCTAGTTAGCCCTGACTGCTTCACGATTTCATAAAATCACATGGATGTCACCCACAGAAAGTGTAGATGTCTCTTTGATGTGGTTTTTCTGACCTACATCCAGCGCCGAGCTTGTTCCATATGCATTACATCACCTCAGCTTCAACACGACTCCTGAAACACTCCTCGCTACAAAGACTTTTCACTTTCCCTCTGCATCGGAGACTTGGGATATGGATGTCACATTAGCTTTATGTCTAAGCCTGGCACCATGTCCAGATGTTTCATTTGAAGGTAATAACTGTTATAATACTTTATAAATTATGTAGACGTTTAATATCTAAATTCTCATCATTCAAAGCTTTTAAATGATATCCTAGTGGATTTATGTAAATGTGAGAGTGAATAGTTGTCTGTGTACGTGATTTTTAGTATTGGGTACAGTCACCTCTGAATGAAGAAGGGCATACGTCTAATAAAGGGTGTTTTGTGGATACAGCTGCCAATGTTTAGTCTAACATCAGTGTATCAAACAATGCTGTACCTGCGAGGTCCTCTTTAGATGAAGCGATGCGAGGAGAGCTGTTTCCAGGTTCAATCTTCAGAGACAACCTGGAAAGATAAACATCATTAACACTAGCCTTAAGATGGAAGACAGGAGCAAATATGGCCTTAAGAATTGTGTTTCTGTAGAAGCTCATGTGGACTTTTCATTTAGTTTTAATCTAGCTTAGGTCCTTTGCCAATTTCAATACATACAACATAAAAATTTGAAATAAACGATTAATTTCCTTCACTGTTTTTGCATTGGTTCGCTACACACTCAGTCGCAATGCAACACAGTTCAGTCTTTGAGGTTGTCTAAATCCAACACAAGTTAAATAAGTAATGTTAATGGTTAAATAGTGTAGAATGTTCCTTTATTCATCTGCTACCTTTAGATTAACACAGTCTTATTTAATTGGGGAAATGCAGACAGTAAGGGACTAAACTGAAACGTGGTGCAATGTTATTCTAATGAAATCAGCCTGATTTTATTGGAAAGTGTGTTTCTTTCCATCTTTAAAAGGTTACATAATCTGGCTACTAACTGAAAACCTTTTAGTACATTATTACATTTGGTAATAAAATGGGACTAAACAGAGACCTACCAAAAACCAACCCAAAAAAAGTGCTGAATAATCATGTAAGGAAAGCCTGCTCAGACCACTGCCCCACATCTGACAAAGGTCTAGATCAGGGGTGTCCAAACCTTTTTCACTGAGGGCCACATGTCAAGAGATTTATACCGAGGAGGGCCACTTGCTGAGGTGACCGATTTCGCTTCACCAAAAGTCCCCTTCAGTTGTATCTGTTTTCTGATACTGATGTTCAGATTCAGGTTTATTCACTTATTGATC
>JAVQKC010167349.1:0-20816 GCA_036025475.1 Philypnodon macrostomus
TAGATAGATAGATAGATAGATAGATAGATAGATAGATAGATAGATAGATAGATAGATAGATAGATAGATAGATAGAAAAAAACATTCAGTCTCATTACCACCAATTGTCTTGACACATGCATGTCTTTGGGTGGTAGGAGGAACAGAAGAGTTCCAGGAGAGAGCCCACAATAACACTGGGAGGACATGCAGACTCCACCCAGCCCACAGCCTCTTTGGTAATTTTGGACTGATTGTTGGTTTATTGATAAATAGCTGTGATAATGTTACATTAGAAGAGTCCATTCACACACTCTTAAGCATGTTTTGGTTTTAGACCACATCTGTGTTTGTGTGGGGACCAAATTAAACTTCCGTTGGCTCTGTGTTTCAGCGCTGCCTGTTGATTGACACCTCCATAAAATTCTCTGCTCACTTTTCTTCTCAGAAGGACACACACTTTATGAAAAAAAAATCCACTGGCACGACTACAGGCAGCTGAGATAGGTTTGTTGTCACAGACGCTGCAATAGTTTCAAATGACATCTCCTCCAGAGCTTTGATATTTATTCTGTAATTTCAATACTTCTGTCAAAAATATGTGCATTCATCGTCATTGTTACTATTCAGTTGCCAAAAGCAGTTAAGCCTTTTTGTTTCCTGCTGATCAATCTGTCTTCCTCCTCTATGTTTAAATGTCCCACAGTGTCACCCTTTATTTTTCTGTTCTTTTATCGGTTTGTTCTGGTGAATGCAAAACCAGATATAGGCTCATTGTGCATGTAACTTTTTTTGCAAATTTTTGTTCTCCACCGCAATCTTCTCGAGTGGGTTTATAATAGACATTGAAAAAACAATGCTTGTAAAACGTATTCTACAAAATGCTTACTGACAAGATACAAAATCCAGAGAGACAAAAACAAGAATCCCTGTTAGTATCTTGCAGTGATTGTATATTTTTTCACATCCTACTTAAACGTCTTTTCTATTTCGCTCTGCACTCTACTCTGAAGTTCTGTGGTATGAAAATGAGCCACCTTCCCTTTGCAAAGTCTCCTTATACCTTTCACTTCAAAAGTTTAGCTAAGGTTACATTTCTCCTGGTCCTCCAGAGGCTTCCAATTTATATGCAAACAATGACTTCTACTTCTACCCCTTTACGAATAAGCACGCTATATATACATATGTCTGGGGGTTAACTTAAACTTTATATATATATATAAAAATCTGTCCCAAAGGCTTTTTTCAAAAATAAATAATTAAACTATCAGAAAGTACAAGTCCTTACGAGTCCTTTTATGGTTACCGTAACTCGATATAGATAGAGAGAGACAAAGAAACAGGAACAGCATAGTAGCAATCAAACCAGTTTTTTACTGAAGGTATATATTATATAATAATATTATACATTTGTTTAACATAATGTTTTTTGTTAAGTGGCTTAGACCATCCGGGGGAGAAGGACCTTCAAGGGAAATATGCCATAACACTGTGTTAGCGTGTCAAAGAAATACTGTATGTATTGATTGCAAAAATATAATTTTAATAAAGTCTGACTATTGAGGTTGAACACAAAAAAGGTTATTATGTGCTGTTAAAAGCTCAATGTAATAAGTATTGAAGTATGAATGGCAGCAGCAGGATAAAGAGCAAAAGGAGAAGGAGGACATTGTCAGACGTTGTTACAAATATGAAGCATGGCAGCACACTCTCTGCTTTATTTGAGGAGCTTTTCTTGTCACTGTGTGTGCTTTTGTCCGAAATATCTGAGTGTTGAATTGTGTTTGTTTGTGTGTCTCTTTCATTACGTGTGTATATATGCATGTGTGACAGTCGACCACTGACATACGTGCCTTCATTCGTTTCAGAGGATTATTCATTTCCTTTTGAAGTGAGGTGGCTCGCCCGGCAAGGAAGGTCTGAAAGGCGGCCGAGAGCAGGCTTTCATACTTTACCAGCAGCAGCTTGTCATCTGGGGGGTAAATACGTCTGTGGGCCACAGAGACACATACACACAGGTAAGAATAGTGAGAGAGCAGAGAGAAATATATATATATATATATATATATATATATACATATATATATAGTCACAAAAGGTGGGGGAAAGAGTGGACAAGAAAGGAGGAAAAATTAGACCCACTGACAGGCAGAATGTATCATTTATTTGTCACTCAAGTTAATATTTCAGGCGATAACCATTTTAATATTTCATTCAGTCAACAGTTACACACTGGTGGTAGTTGCCACAGCTGCCCGGGGGCGGACTAACTTAGCCTTGCAATTTGCTAATAAATCAAAAAAGAGAAACATTACCAAACATAAGAAAACTACTAGGGACCAGGGACTAGTACTTCAGTATTGTGTGTTGAATGACTTACGTTTTCATAAAGTGACCTGCTCAAAGATATTACTCAGATATATTCCCAATTTCAGGCGGTCCATATAGACCTATCAGAGATATTACTTTACTGTTTGTCTTAGCTAATGGTCTTTTTCACATGTTTCACATAGCTTTGTGTCCTCCAGACTAAACTAACAGTGATCACTGTTTACATTACGTCAGTGGGGATTAGGAAAATGTATATACCGCCTTCGGGTTATCCTTTTAATACATCCCACTCGAGATATCTTTGGCAATCAGAAGCCAAACAATGACAATAGATTAATCAAAACAAGCATTAGCAAGTATGCAGTGTGAAAACTAGGAAATTGTTATTTGGAGTCTGACACCTTCCAGACTGGCTATATGGGTTTCTGACACAAATACTGAAGATAAGCATACAAAGTGACGTGATAAGCTTATAATAAAAACAGACAGCTTTATCTAAATTTCACATTCATGTAGCACTTTATATGACATATTATTCTTTGCATTGGCAAGAGCTGTACCGTTATGGCCAGACCTTTCTGTATTAGTCTAGATGACAGCTTTACTCTTAGTAAGGTGACCTAATTCTGTGCATTACTCCCTTTCAACCGACTGTGAAGAAGACCTGAGATGAACCAGCTGCTAAATCGTCTCTACCACGGCTGTATGATACAAGAGAGCTGCTTAAACTACCGTGGCTCATTTCTAACTCTCTTTTTAGTACCACAATAAAGTGAATTTTAATGTTGGACTGGCAGTCTGTAAGCAGTAGAATAAACTGAATGACGTAAAAGGAAAGGTCACCTGTTTCATAGGGGCGTTCACGCTATCATTTTAGAACTTCATCATTTAATGTAATGGGATAATGCATCTGCTCAAGTTTCTACCTCCTTGAATAAATCATAGCAATAATCATGCATTCACCTTTTCTGGAGAGTGTACCAACAACTATGGGCCTAAGGCGGGGTACACTGTGGCTGGTTAGTCACACTGCTGACACAGAGAGATACATGCATGTCTTTGGGCAGTGGACCTGGAGATAACCCTACAGGAAGGTCATGCAGATTCCAAAACAGAGGCCAGCCTGAGAATCAAACCCACAAGCACAAACTACGATGTCATTACGCACTCCTAGCAATATTAGTGTTATTATTGTCTACTCTACATGTTCATTTCACATTTACTTCATGTGGAATATCACATCACAGTGACATGTATCTCGCCAGCACCACAAGGTCCTGACTCATCTGTAACAGTTGTAAGCCTAATAGCCCCACTGTAAAACCATGTTCATTACTTCAACTGCTCTAATAAGAAGAGCCACGTTAATCAGTCTCCACAGTGTGCGATTTGAATGCTAAGAGGTCTATATTAGAGACGGAGACAGACCTCAGCCCCTCTGATTGACTGTCTGGCTGCTTGTCGGGGAAAGAGGAGGGAGGTGACAGCACTTCATGTGGGCCGGGATCTGTGTTATTCTGACTATAGCCATTCAGACAAGTGATGAGACACTTAGGCTTCAAGACGACGACTAAAAGAGAGTGAGTAGAGTTAGAAAAAGAAAAAGTCAAAACCTGGGCGTGTGTGTATCTGTGTGTAAATACTGGATAAAAATGACCAAGGTTGGGAAGAGACATTAAGAATTAAGTGGCAAATCAGAGGTTGACATTGCAGAGTCATGCTCGGACCAGGATCTGTGAGGTGTCTATTAAAAATTGACAGACCCCGTGTCTTTCCAAGGTCCTGGCTGGGGCTAGATAAAGTTTCAGGAGAAAGAGAAGACTACAAATGTCTGTCAGTACAGTATACAACCTATTTAAGCCTTTCAGAGTATATATATATATATAGTGTATGTGTGTCCTCAGACATTCTTGTGATCTCAAAATACAAGATGCTCTACTCTGTTTGTTCTCACCTCAGTAACATTATTTTTCCCCTGAGAACATGATGCTCCACTGATGTCCCTAAAAGTATTTTTTGTGGGGTGGGGTCCCAAACAACTCTTACCTGTAGTTCCCCAAATGTTGCTTTTCATGTTCCTCTCTGGATATCTGCTTGCGGACCTGTGCCAACCTCTCTTTCTGCACATGACAAAAAAAGTACACAATGCCGTGCCAATGAATGCATAGAAATATATGTGTTCTGTATACTATAGAGCGGTATCTGGCGTTATTCAAAGAAGAGGTAGTTCCTTTTTTAAATACAGTGCTTGTGCTCCATCTTCTCTTACTCTCGCTGATTACCGCCGTGAATGATCAAAAGGCTAATCAAAGCGGGTGGGAGGTGAAGCACTAAAGCAGCTACTTGTAGGCTCACATAAGAATAAATTAAAATTTCCACAATCAAAGAAAAATGCATCGAATGTGTGGAACAAAAGTTTCTATATGTAACAGTTAATATTAGACACTCACCGGCCACTTTATTAGGTACACCTGTTCAAATGCAATCATCCAATAAACAGCAGCAGCTCAAAGCGTTTTGCTCTGAGGTATGACAAACCGTCTGAAGGTTATTTTTATTACTTTGAACATGACATGGCCTGGTCAGGGCCTTTCAGAAACTGCTATACTACTAAGTTTTTCCCACACAAAAAGAGAAACAATCCAGTGGGAAGTGGGAGAATAGACAGAGCAGTTCATAAAGACAGAAGGCCCCAACAACTGACCTCCATCAGAGGGGAAGCTTATCACACAAGCTACTTTATTAGGTTGATTGTGTTCCTTATAAAGTGGCCAGTTTATTGCTATTATGTTTTGTGTCTTACCAGCTCTTCTCTCCTTCGCTCCAGTGTGTGCCGTTGCTTCTCCCAGTCAGAAGAGGAGGCGGAAAGCTTCTTCATAGATCCATGTCCATAGAGACGTCTCTGGGCCTCGGCCTTTTGTTGGGCCAAATTACGCTTTTTGTCACTTGCTCTAAAACAGATCAATACACGAGATCAGAACTTTTACATTTTTTATTGATTCACTTTATTTTACATGTATTCAGCTGAAATGTCTGTTCAAATGATTGTGCCTGAATAGTCAATAAAGTAAGATATGTAGTAAAAATCTCAATGCTGTCTGATAAGATGAAGGTTGCATTTCTCACTGTTGAATAACTTTAATTTTGTTCTCCAATAATATTAATAAAAATAAAAAAAAAAAAACACAAAACCACCACAATGTACAGAAGATGCAAACAACCAACCCAGAACTTCACAAGATGACTGAGACCAGACAGCTATTTCTGAAGTGGGTCATTGCGGTTTTGGCGAAAAAGGGCAATTCATTTTAGTCAATCACTGGCCCTTTAAATTGGATATTGAGTGCTGTTGGGGGCTGAGGTTTATCAATGTCCATGGCCGGCCGGGTCTGAATTGATCCCTCGTTGATACAGTTGAAGTTGTGAGACCAACCCTGTACTTCAGTCACTTCCTAAAGGGCGGCAATGCTATTTCTAAGGGTAAAGTGACTGGGGCAGAACAAAGCCCTCAGTCAGCTTCCCATGAACTTAAAGTTGTTTTTCTGGTGGAAAGAGAGCTTCACGCCACATTGCCGTATGTATTGGTCATTTCAAATATTTGAAACTTTTGTAACTGTAACATCTATTCTCCTTTTGAGTTATTATTATTTTCTTTTTGGTCTTGGTTAACATTATCCTACTAAACACAAGCCTAGTCACTTTGTAAAATGCTACTTGTTTAATTACCATTATTTTCCCCTCCCTGTCATGTGAGAATACAGTCGGATAAAACAGGATGGACGTATGGCCAAGTAGATCTATGGGGCACAGTGTAATTGATCCATGGTCTGTGTGTGCTCTGTGTGCGCCTTGTAAAGTCTGGACTATATTTAGACCTGCGAGAGGAGGACAAGCGCAAAGAGCAATACTAGAATAAAAATGAGCAGGGTTCCCGAGGTCTGCTATGTGATGATCAATCAATGGACAGACTCAGTGTAGCCAAGGGACATAAGCATGCCTACACAAACACATATGGGCAAAGCATATATTATACACAACAAGACTACATAGTGGCAGCATGTGTAGAGTAAACAGGCAAACAGAAAGGCGGCTAAACAAAGTAAAAGAACATCAGAGGCAGCCCCATACAGAGCAGGGAAAACAATGTCAACTCTCAAAACATAAATAGCATAACTTTCAGGTAAAAGTGAGCCATTCAAACAGCAGCTCTGATTGAAGAATGCACAAAGCGTGAGATAAGAGAGCAGAGCTTTGTACCTTGGCCATTATCCGCCTTTGTATTCAGCACGGCAACACCAGCACACATTTACAAGGACAGTGTTTTTGCCAAAAAACCCAAACTCCTGTTAGTTTAAGACAAATTTCACCACTGTGTCGGCTGTGAAACTAAAGGGAGATAAAAGCTTGAATAGTGTTGCATCAAATTAATTTTGAAGTTTTGAGGCTGGTTGAGAAAATAATGGAATCGATTGGAATCTTTAAACATTCACAGGCCTTTAAAATAAAGCCTGTGAGCTTTTCTTCTTGCTTCTGAACTTCTGAGTCCTAATGGGCTCCTTGTTTGAAAAATGGGAGTCGATGTGCATGCCTATGTGTCCGTATGACCAGAAAAGACAGTACCTAATGTTGAGGAGCTTGAGAGCGTTGATCAGCACCCCTTTCTTCACATCATAATCAATCTTCTGATCGGTTCCAAAGCTTGGCGCTCTATTGATCTGTTGAGATGAGAATAGAAAAAGACATTTTAGCGATATGTTGGTATGCTTTGAGTTTTTATCACAGAAACAACCTGATTTAAAATGGGATCTTGAGGAACGTTAGATGCAGAAATATATGCAGTATATAAATTATGTACTACATCCTGAACAAAGGCCAGACAGTTGCGGGGCTGACACAGAGACATGCACAGACAAATCTTTCACACGTACATTCAAGGTAAATTTAGAAGCAGTGCAAAATTAAACCGCATATGTCTGACTTTGAACCTGCTATTGCACCAATCTATAGCTGTTATCTCTTTGTAAGTGTCAGCAAATTACCCCCGCTCAGTGCCATACCATATATACAGCCAGGAGACGCTCAAAGAGAGTCAACTGAGCGAGAACAGAATAAGGCACCTGTGATTTAAGGTACAAAAAGCACTATCACCAAGGGGGGAAATTCAAGAGCAGCTTCTTCTTCTTAACACAGCCATTTCCAACTGGTCCAAGCCGCTATTCAGATATCAGTTATTATACCTGACACAACAAATCAATTGTTCCTTTCTGCTCTTTGTTGCCTTCCTGTGTCTCTTTCCCAAGGTGAGAGAGAGATTGTGTGCCGACAACAAAGGGCCGAGTAAAATGGTGAGAAGTACAAAGTGAGTGTGAGCGCTCTGGCAACCGTTATTATAATATCTTCCAATGAGGTGACTTTAAACGCGGAGCAACAGATGCCCATCGGAAAGGCAGCCTCAGTTTGATAAACCTTGATCGCGGAGATAAGTCAGATAATTCCATTCAGATTATCGCGCCTCCTGCTTCCTTTTTATACAGGGACATGGCTTTGGGAGTCTCCTTCATGTTATTGGATCTTAAATTGGTTTAATAACAGTGCGCAGATTGAATCTATATGAATGAATACATGCAGGGTTTACTTTTAGCACAAAGGTGTTATCAGATTAACTCCATCTACAATATAATCTACTCTAGGGGCCGGTGTGTAGAAGGTATGTACAGAAAAAAAACACAATGGCAATCATTTCTATATGTTTATTCTCATGGCAAATTGGTCATATTATTTATTATATACCAGCTTTTTCATAACACAGAATATAACTAAAAACAACATTACAACATGGTAAGCTCAGAAAATGAGTAAAATATTGCCCCTTTAATTAAGAATAATCATATAGAAATGCTCATTATGATTTTTATATAATTTTATGTTTTACAATTTGGTATATTTCCACACATGCTGTCACTCTACTTTTATGCAAATGACTATAAGCAAGAAAAACTATATATAACTATTGAAAATAGCGGGTTTTACCTGCTGTAATTTTGTGGTTCCCAAATGCCTTAAACTGCTGATAAAGTACTTTTGTCTGTAACCGTTTTTTTGCACATTCCTGACCTGCTATCCTGTATCCAGTTGGAAACAGTTGAGCGAAGGCACACACATACAGTACAACATCCAATCATGTGTCACTACTGTATGTACAAAGCCAGTGACGGGCCAATAGGAGTCTTTAACGCAATTTATAGACTTTATTGTTGACCAATCAGAAGCCCGGGTGTAAAATAGTGAACAGCTCAGTGAAAAAAGCAGGCATTTCGGGGAATCAGAAACAACTTTGCGTCTCGATCTTCTAAACTAGCACAACTAATGCCAACATAATGCTCTCAATGTACTGTATTTTAAGAGCTGGAGCTACTGTAGGAATACAAATATTTACATCACCAACCAAACACCTGCACAACAAAAACAGTGAGCATTACAAGCCCTAAATTCAGATTTTATTATATATTTATTAATTTGCCAAAAAGATATTCATATATACAACATATTTTGTTTCATTCCTATATGGAATCCTGAATGCTGAGACCCTGATTAACTCAGGAGCTGAAAACACTGATAAGTGAAGTAACCCCACATTGAAACGGGTTTTCAATAAGAAGTGCTAATCTAAAAGTGTCCAAAATGATTACAAAATATTAATGTCCCTTTAACAGATCGGTATGATATTGTGTGCCATATACAAGTGACCAACCAGCTCAGGCAAAGGAATTCACAGACAAGAAGTGCAACATCTATAACACTGGGGTGAGTGTATATGACTGTTGCTTTGTGTGCGTTTTTGTGCCGGGCATCCATTTATCAGACAGGAGCAGGAGTAAGGTGATAAATGTGTACTAGAGCAAAGACAGAAAACACACAGAACTCTTTCACTCAATAGACTCAAGCCCACAATACTGGTATACAGGAGGAGGAGGACTTCGACCTACACCATATACCTACAAAAAAAAAGCCTACAACAGAACAGAGGCGAAAGGTCTGTTTTCATTTAGAGCGCTCTTCGATTTTGACAGCCCCAATGGAAAGAGCATAGCTTCAGAGTGCAGTAGCCTATAGGTAACAGCGTGACTGGCAGTGATCCCGACGACGCTTGTCTAGTTACTTGTCTTCATTTCTTAGTTTGATTTGTGGTGTCAAGCTGTCACGGGGCAGACGCCACACTAGCACTGTGTCTGTACGGCTCTCATTTGACGCTCTCTGTCGCGTTTGTCTTCATCTTCCCACTGTTGCCTGCTATAGCGTTAGGGCTGCATGATATCACATACAAAACAACTATGTCGAATATTGCAATGTGGACCTTTTAACAATGTATTTTCACATTATTTTATGAATTTAATCTAAAGTAGAAGACTGTAAATCAAAACCAAATGGCAAACCAGGACAAGGGCCAAATTCGGACCAAACCAGATAAAACTGGATGAAGTTTAGTTAGTTAAAATATAGTTTATTGCAATATGGATAGCCTATATAGCACCCAGTTTAGTTCACTCTCCTTGTTCTGTTGTTCTTGTCTCTAGTCTACAGCAGAGGAAGTTGGACAGACTGGTCTTAACGAACCCCTGCAGGCTCCAGAACCCCCAACCCCCCCGCTCTGATTTCCTTAAGTGACTCTGGCAGGGTCTTAAAGGAGCGCTTGGTCGCTCCAAGACGCATTCAATAAAAATGTCAGATGAAAAGATTAGAAACTCCTTTTTACTCTTGCTTTGATTCACTTCAGCATCAGCACTGCATCAATGAAGCCCAAATATCACACAGTCAAACGGCAGCATGAACATGTAAGGAAATAAACTCTCACTCTATAATTTTGAACAGAACAGGTTTATCATCGACAGATCATTCATTTAACTGTGGCCGGATCAGAAGTGAGGCTGCAAGCAATTTGGCGCTATGTGACTGCTTTATTTTTTGCAGACGGGGGTGTGTATAATGTAATAATAATGAAAAATTTAATTTTTATTCAACTCTAGACCATGACAAAGCCTTTTCCAACAGACCATTATGTTCTTGCTTTATTGCTTTATGACCTACTAAAGCAGGTAAGACCTTAAATGACATGAACTCTAGCATTTCTATGACTAATAGTTACTGTATGTCAATCAATACAAATCCATACAAGAAGCAAGTGTCTATATTGTAAAGATGTTGTGTGCATGGTCCGTTTGCAACTATGCCCTCTCCGTTGTGTCACACCAGCCACGGCCACCGCAATGGATCATCAACAATCAGCTGCTTTCTTTTGGCAACAAATTGCTTCACCCCGTCGACATCTTTCCTGTGTCTGGGATACTCGTCAAACAAGTGCAAGGGCCGCCGGTGATTAATCGGTTCAGAAAAACGAGCCGCTCTTATTATTCCTGGCAGAGTGTAAACAACCACTGCTTTGACAAGCCTCCCATTCTGGCCCGCACACTGGAGGGTATCGGCACAGTTCAACCGCTGTCAGAATGGAGTGTTTGTTGCCACACAATGGAGGAATGAGACCGGGAGAGGAGGGGTGGGCATGAGTAGCCCCAGCGACAGAAAGACAGACAGCTGGCCGCCCTGTTAAGTCGCTCTCTTGTTTCAGCCGTCTTATCAATCACTGTTTTGTTCTTTTGGTGGGGTTTTTACTGGTCCAGTTGGGACACAGGGAAACTCTAGCTGAGCACACAGAGCTGCCAGTGAAGGTCCTGGGAGTTCGAAGGGCCAGAGCTTATAGCTGAGCCACCAGTCGAGTTGACCTGCCCGACTGCTTAGCTGGCAGGCTGTACACTTTGTTTTCTTTTCAGGAGATTCAAAAGTGTGACCTTTATGGGGAATGGTAGAAGGTATGGAACCAGGTATGCAAATAAAATTCAGATATAGAAAGCTGAAAGAAGCATTTCACAACAAAAAATGCACCCCTATGTCACACACAAACATGCATAAACAATATATTTCCTTTGCTATGACCTGTGCACACACACATTGTATATGCCACTCCAAAAGCCACAGTCACTCTCACTCTCATGTATGAACACAGGCATGCTCCCACCACCACTGCCATGCATCCCTGATGATAAATGACTAAATGTTGGGGTGCAGTTTCGACTGCCCCACATACGAGGCCCATGCGCACCTAATTTGATACTTATTCCATGAAATAGTCATGTTGGGGGAAAATGGATGTGGATAGAGACAGACAGTCCCATACATCATTCTAATTATTCTTTAATAAACCTCTTACCATGCCCAAAAAGAATCTCACAGCTAACTACTGCCACCTAGGGTCTTCATGAAGAAACATCCCCACCAAGATATAGACATTGAAGTCCTACTAAGTGGCAAAGATGAATTTAGAGACAAGAAGAATAACAGAGACTCAGAGACCATTAAGTTTATCCAGCTGTATGTCCTCAGTCATGGGAGGAGAATTATGTGGAGCAAAAATAGCAAATAAATTCCTTCTTGATCACATCATTTTTAATTTGCATGTAAATAAGAAAATTAGAAATTAACTTATATAAAAACATTAAAATAATTAATAACAACAATGCACCCCAATAATTAACACTTTAACACATGGGCAACAGGGGTATGGTGTCTTGCCCAAGGACACGACAGGAGTATGAACTGAACAAGAATAGAACCAACAACCTGCTCCACCTCCTGACCACCTTCTGACCCACTACAACACTGTGTGAACCTGTCAATCATTCGGTGTCTTGATTGTATAATGACTGAATCTAAAGTAGTGTTACTCCATTGTAAATAAAGTTAAATCTATTGTATATGTTGTGGCATATGCTTGCACTTCTCCCAGACACACCCTAGAACACAAACACATGCATACACTGGAAACAGAAAGGAAGTCTGGATTATGTTGGCTTCATGGGATGGACAGAAAAACTAACTTCATCTTGAAACAATTGCAGAGGACGAAGGGGCTGGAAGCAAGAGCGCATGAGGTTAAAAGTGTGGCCTGGGTTTGTCTGGCTATAGTAAATGTCCACACAGAAAAAAGAGACAACACTGTGCCATCGCTGACCCAAGCATGCCTGGTCTAATTAGCTACCAGGCACTGTGTCTGAGTCAGGGATGGAGGATAGACAGCATGCACACATAATACTAAGTCTAAATGATTTGGTGATCAATGTGTGTTTCTTCTCATTTCAAATTGTGTGTGTGTTTTCTGGTGACAACAAAAAATAAAAAGGGATTCATTGAGTGTTGCCTCTCAACACTAGGGTCCAGGCACCCCCAGAGGACCACATGAAAACAATAACTTCTCTTTGGGGTTCAATTTCAGCTTGTTATAGGCAGAGATTTGAAAGATTTTTTTTGCATTTATATTCGTCATCCATCAACCACCAAACCTCCAGTAATATTTTTCTCCCTCGCTCATTATTTGTCATGCAGGTTTACAGCACATGGAGAGGAGGGCGCAAGCCGTTCAGTTAATGTGACTTTTCCAGAGCTGACTGATATTGCTTGGCTTTTGATTTTGAATTACTAAGAGACCAAATGAATGAAATGAAAGGGCTTATTGACTAAATGATATTAAAATAAATCTAAACATAGAGGCATGCGCATGTGAGTCGGGTGAGGTCCTACTCCACATTGACATTAAATAATAATGCCATAATGGGGACGATATTAGAGGAAACATACAATACATAAATAACTGCCTTTTGGAAACCACTTTGAATTAGGTTAGGGCTGAATTAAACAGGTTTGAAAAGCCATTCAAGTTAAAGGTCCCAGAGGAAATGAAATAAAATTGATGTCAAATGTAAATAAGTACAGGACAAAATGAGGACAAAATGCAAGGCAACACACAGAACATAAATAACTACATTTGGGCAATAATTTAGGTCTGAATGAAACAGGTTTAAAAGAGGTTTTTTGAGAGTCTTTAAAGTTCAGGTTTGAGCTGGTCCGCAGGGGAAATGAATTGAAGTCGATGTCAAGTTGCTTAAATCCAGAGAAATACAATGTGTCCATGTGAAGTGAAGAGCACGGCTGAATGAAACGCCTTTCCTATACAAGACACAGATGCCGTCTGGCCAGCTCTAATGAAAGTGAGTGTCTCGAGTTACCGTATTCGAGCGAGTGTGTGCGCACCAATGTAGCTCTGATGTTTTGAATGTCAATAGCAGCCAAAACTTGTGCTGAAAACCCACCTGAATTAAGATAAGGATCACACAAAAGCCTGTCTCTTTGCACCTACTCTTCTTTCCCTTACTTAGTGAAGGCACAATAGGCCCGCTTGATGCCCGCTGTAGTTTAGGAAGCATCACTCTAGCCTTCTCTGTTTTCACTGCTGCTACAAGCTGTTTAGCAGGTGTGCGCTGGTCCTCAGGTGCTTCTTTGTCAAGTAATGTGCAATGATTTCTCAAGGCCATAATTCGGGCAATTTAAGTGTTTCATAAAAATATTTGTTATCTCTATTTCGAACAATAAAATAAAATAATAAAAACTAATAAATAAAAACAAGTTAAATAGCTAAAGAGGCAATTAGGCAATTTATCTAATTACAGCAGAAGTGTGTTCATTCTGTACATTTCCCAGAGCTTTGTCCTAGAATTTTAATTTAATTCCATGATAGCCCAGGTTATGCATGACTGTGTTAAGGCTGCTCAAAAACACAAGACAAAAATACTAATACAAAGATTTGGGTTAATATCACTTGACACTTTCTTTCACATGATATCATCTAACCTTCAAGTATCCGACTGGCTTTGCGTTTACACAGGTTGAACTTTCATTTCCTGCCGGTCCGCTCTCCAGCCCAACAACCGACTTTGACATTTTAAAGAGTAAGACAGAAAGACGGTGTGCCGGAACAGCCGTCTGGGCAAGGGCTCACCGAGGCGTGGCATTCATAATTCACAGTGACACCAATATGGAAACTGGAGCTGCAAAAGTCTCAAAAATGTCAGACAAACCTGGCGCACATACCATCTTATATGTTTCTGCACTGAAATAGCAGTGGTGACAAAATACACAAAAAAAGTGAAATAGGTTGAAACCAATTTAATTTACCACAAAACCCTGCAAAGTGATCTAGTGAAAAACGTAATTTGAACCTCGGGGCTTGCCAAAGGGTACCATTTTTGTGGCAGCCAAGCCTATGGGCCGTGCGTTGTGTCTCTGTTGAATAGGAATGTGATGTCGACAGAGTAAAAAAAGTGGCAATAAAGTTATTTTCAGGGCTGACAGCGTGTGCAGTGAGGATTTGAAAAGAGGGTCTATGTGCTTGTAAGTATCCCCTGACTAATCAGTTGAATTTTGGGGGAAATAAATGATTGTGGCTGGAAATGTTGCGTGAAAGAGAAGCAGAGCTGTGTGAGTGGGTTGTTAATTGATGAGGGTTATAGAGTGTTGCTAGTAGCACAGGGGGGATCATTACCGCTGGAGTGGAACAACTGCATTTACGGCTGTTTGCCACGTCTCTTACACATTTACACGCACAAGCGCACACAACCAAAAAAGACCCCAAAAAAGTGTCATCAAGCTACAAAAATCTCTCAGCTGTGCATCCCTTTGTTAGAAATTTGGGGCTGCATAATATCAGAAAAACGTGCCATACTCAATTAATATGTAGAATATTGCAATAAAGATACAATATTCTGAAAATATGTCTTTATGAAAGTATAGTGAAAGTTCTACTCAATTTGAATAAATAAAAGAATCTACACTCACTGGTTAAAATATGGATTACAAACAATTACAAAATATTCAATTACAAAATATTCTATCAGGCAGAATTTGGAATAAACTAGGTCTAAACCAAGTCTGAAATTAGTTCTGACTTACGGCTAAATCAGTTATAAATCAATAAAAATATTAGTATTTTGTAATTTTATGTAAGTCGTCAGGCACTTATTTTGACAGTGTAAAATTCTGTCACCAGAGCATAACATTATTGCAACTTACAGAATTGCAATTAACCAAAAAATATTGAGGAATATTAATTATTCTCACTTCAAGCTCACTTCTAAACACACCAACCAGCTATAAAATGTCACTCATTTTGTGTTCAAACCTGATGCTTCTGAAAACGCTAGATTTATTTTGGGTTGGCATGATAGGGGGAAAAACAAACAATTACCCCAGAGGCATTTCCCATCCTTGAGTCAATTTGAGGGAAAAGGGGGGGGACTTTGGGTTAAAGGATTTAGGTCACGCTTTAACTGACTGGCTGACATGGGCAAGGTGCGACAGAAAACCTGGACTGGACTACAAAAACCTGAATATGTGACAGTTGAGAGAGTGACATTGAGAAGAATGGGGGGGTGGGCACCTCACTAGTCAACCTGCTGTCCTGACCTATATTCTGCACAATGCATGTGAGTAGCTTTGAACCAAGTCGAGGGGGTCTATTTTCCCCACAAAGACGTACGGATTGCAGCGTGTGTATGAACGCATGTAAGTGTGTAATTGTGCATGCTATTGTGGGGTTGAGTGTATGGTATGTGTGTTTGCTGCATGTATGAATGTTGCTTTGATTGTACATAGAAGCATGCCTCTCAGTCTCTTCAGAGGTGCATAAATACATACTTGAGACTGCTGTGTGGGAGTTGTGTTTCTGGTGCACCAAGGATTCGCCGGTGTGTAAGTGAAATCAGCCAGTGTTTATGCTTTCCGTCGGTGTCAAACAGCATCAGCTTCTCTCCATCTAATGGCATATTACTTGAGTTTAGACACCAACGTCGCAAAAAGAAAAAGCAGAGACAAGTGAGACTCTTTACTGCAGATTCTCTCTGAATGACAATTTACCACCTAAGAAGCAATGCTATAAGTAGAAGACACAGGATTCAAGAGGAAATCATTTCGCATTTCTGATCAAATTATAACAAATTTAAGGGCCTCATTTGATGTGTTCTATAGTTTAGTGTTTTGTGCCACACTTAGTAACATAACATATTTTAAATTTACTGGCGATGAAATATTATATATACAAATGTACCACCACATCCCACTATAACAGTATACACATGTTGTACCTCCAAAAGCCAGGGTTTGAGTTTGCGGTCCAAGATGATGTCAAAACCCAGCACCTCGAAGCAGACACTGTCGCTCCCTGGTGGCTGTCCGGGGCGGCACATGCGATAAGCGTGCAGCACGTGGGGCTCGGCCACAATAAGCGTCTTCACCACAAGCTCCTGGACAGTAACACAGACATACAGGTAAAAATATTATAAGCTTACGTACATTTTTACACATAAATAAACAAATACAAAAAAAAAAAACTGCACCAAGCATTAATTATGTTTTCCCCACTTTTCCACAGCCCTCAAAACTCTTCACAATTAAGTGCATTACTTACTCTTAAATGAAATCACAAGTTGGCCTCTCTGACTACCACTAAACACACCAGTCACGCTATAGATATACAGAGGCAAGGTAGGTGTGAACGATCTGCACAACCACAAGAGCTAATGCAGACCCTAAACTGAATTTTACTTACAAACCATTTTTTCAGTGTCTGTCTTGAATACATACAGTTTCACCACACTAGTCATAGCTCACAGCGCAGTTTGCCTAGTTTTACCTCTGGGAACAGGAGACTAAGAACCATAGTTGTCTGGCCGTTGCCTGATAAGGCACATGGTCTTTTTTTCTGTTTTCTATCATCAAGTCTGTCTGTCACACACCTCCATAAGTCCATCCATTTCCCAGTTTGACCCAAAGGCTGCCCAGCACAAACACCTGCTCCCACTACTCCCATTTATGCCCCAAGTCACCCCATGCTGCAGAGTCTGTCATTCCTAAAACATCCCTTACTCTCCGATCCCGAGGCCCCAGTTTGGATGGCACAGAATACTTGTGTGTATACAGTATATGTGCTGTATTTTCTTATATACAGTACAATGTAAGCTTTACACAATTCTAAAGGGACACCAAAATAAAAAAAATGAACATTGAATGAATAAATAACATTTAAAAATAGTAAAATAATAATAATCATAATAATATCTTTAAGATGTAATCCTCATACTGTGTTAACTTATATTTATGTAATTTTATTTTTATGTTTGTTTGGTTTTTTTTTCATTCATCTTTGGGACCAGCTATGCTCCAGACCTTGTATGCAAAAAGAAGTAACAACTAGCTATAGTTGAGCAAATACAATGCCATACTAAATACTGCATTGTTTTAAAGAGCACTGGAATACTTCATAAAAAGTTATTCAAAATCTTAAATCTAAAAGTTGAATTCAGGCAAAGCTCCCCAAATATGAGCAGCTCAAAGATATGTTTTAGAAAGTATAAAGTTATGTACAACACCCACATGGCTGTCTGGTCAAACCTTAGACATTCTGCCTCAGCACATCAATAATACTTTAATATGAAAGAGATACAAGCTTTTCATAGATACTGTAAGATAACCTTACCGACAGTCTTTTGGCAATCTAACTCTCTGACTGTGACCGTTGGCAGAGAGAGTCAGAGCAATCTGTACTTGAACAAAATACAAGTGAACAGATGAAAGAAAATGGATAGATCATGTCCAAAAGCAAGAATGAATACAACTGAAAACAAAGCACACTGTGAGTGCAAATGGACAAAATAATGTAAAGAAAAAGTTATTATAAACTTCTGAAAGTTAAGAAACTAAAAATGTCAGATGTAAAAAAATCTACTTCAAATCCCTAAACTATAGCCCTGTATGCTATGTGGTCCATTCTGAGTATTTCAGATTCATGATCTAGGTTGTAAAAAATTCAATATCCAATGATCTACTGATGGAAGAGCTCACAGACTGGTTTGAGATACCAGAAATCAAATTACTACTTTACATCTCTCAACACATAAGCATGAATTAGATGGGCTATAGCAGCAAGAGACCACACTGAGTGAGACAATAGGTACAACTAGTCTACCAAATAGAAAAGCCAGTAGGTGTAAGTGCGTAAGCCCTGGAAGATAAATAAAACTAAAGGGAGCAGACATTGCCTCGAGCGGGGCATGCAATAGATTCTGAAGTTTGTGGTATAAAAGCAGAGAATAAAACCTAGTATTGGTACAGAGCAATCATACAACCCAGATGACTTCACCACTGGAGATAAAGCCAAGGTCAGGAGGAACTAGAGTCTGATTCAAATTAGATTACATATGATGAAGCTAAACATATGAGTGCATCAGACACAAACAAAGAAAAGAAAATGGAAAGCATGTATAAACTAGGTAGAGGAGGATGAGAAATCTTCCAAACACACAGTGATTTAGGAAAAGCTGACGATATCCTCGAATATAAAGAGCTCACCGACCAAGAATGATGTTTTCACCGAGCACTTCCTGTAGTTAAACAAAGCTCAAATTCTTGCTGAGTTACTGTCAAAATAGATCATATCAAATCCCGCTGGTCCACTGATGCTCTGTGCAAAGAATGTGAAAGTATGATAAATGCCATACAAAATATACTAAGAGATATAAACGGGTGTATTTTGTTTTGGTACAGCTCATTCTTCCTTTAATGTCTGGACATGGTTATGAACTGTAGTAATACTGAGATCCAAAGACCTCAACCTCAACATCTCTGATCATTGCAGGCTCAGGGAAATTGTATTCTGGTTTAGACCTGGTCAAGACCTAGTTTAATACTGTTTATACTTGATGCTAGTTGGTTTAGTCCTGGTTGAGAACTAGGTTAGACCTTCTATTGTCTTTAGGTTGGGTTTGTTTATTGTATTTTTTATTTGACCTACACTCAGTAACCAGGAAAGTCCCACTGAAATTAAGAATCTCTTTTACAGAGGAGTCATGGTCATTATGGGGAGACTACTGTACATGTTTAGTGGAAGGGAAAACCAGAGTGCCCAGAGCGAACTTACGGCAGGCACGGGGAGAACATACAAACTCCACACACAAAGAAAACCAGGACCTTCTACATTTCTATTTCCCAGATCTGTATTAATATCAAAATCTAAAGCCTCTATCCTGATCATGATTAGATTCGAAATATGTACAAACATGAAAAATATAAAAACTGAATCCCTTGTGACCTCAAATAGACTTACAGAGATGTCTCCCCAGAACTTGGCCACGTCGTAGTCGTTGGTGCGGAGGAACTCGGTGAACCAGCTGATAGATCTCTTGCTCCCTTTGTCCACCGTCTCGTCACGCTCAAAGTTTTCATTGTGTTTGTTGACGGAGTAGTTGGTCAGATGCATGTAGAGCTGGCTCTGAGGAAAGGCAAGTTTTGAGCAGATTTACTCTTAAGGATATCCAAGCTTCTGTTCCCTCAAATGAAACCAATGCTGACATATAGTAAATTACATTAGTAAACATAAACAATAGGACCAACTCTTTAAAAATATAATATATATATATAATATATAACACACATAGGTGCTAGAAAACTGGCATGTATTGGCATGGGACTGGTACAAAACCATAGACTGGCTTGTGACTGCTTGTGACTGGAGAGGACTATATTAAAGAAATCAACACCAAGAACAAAATCCTGCAATAAAGACTATGAACAAATTCAGATCCAGACTTCCCAAAGGCTCATGTAATGCATTGTTAGGGAACTGCTTCAAGATATTATATAGCTTGTTGAATGTATTGTTTCTTTTCAAACATAGTCTTTCACAGTTCCAGATACCTCCATGTACTTACCCTCCACAGAATAAAGAGTGTGACTGCAAGCCATGGCAGCCCCTGACTAGTGTGGGATTGAATGTGCATTTCTAAGGCACAGCTCACTCCATCATGTGTCAGAGATGTGGTGAGACAATGCACACTATAGTGTCACTGGAGGCGTGCTCAAGTGCATGTGCTCATACTGTAGATAAGCACCGTGCCTGATGAAAGCTTTGTGTCTGTGTGTTTGTGTGTATGGACATCTTATCGTCTCATCAACAAACTGAATCTCAGCAGGTGCTGGACCTCAAGGCAAATATGAGCAGCTTGATATTACAGGAGACATCTGGCTGCCTGTATACAGCATGCTAGTGTCTTCCACATGCAGGTCTATGATTGTGTGTATTCAAACATATGTATTTGAAAACTAACCACATATGACACACAATATGACTCATGGTCTTGAGATCATCCAGAGATTTCAGTGGGTTAATAATCCTGGCTTCATGTGTTCTACTGGGTATGTCTGCTGTACATTTTCCGAGGAAAAGAGAAAGAAATAGAACTTACTGTTTTTAGTCAACTACTGTTTTAGTCAACTACTGTTTCAGTCAACTACTGTTTTTAGTCAACTACTGTTTTAGTCCACTACTGTTTTAGTCAACTACTGTTTTTAGTCAACTACTGTTTTTAGTCGATTACTGTTTTAGTCCACTGCTGTTTTAGTCAACTACTGTTTTTAGTCAACTACTGTTTTAGTCCACTACTGTTTTAGTCCACTACTGTTTTAGTCAACAACTGTTTTTAGTCAACTACTGTTTTTAGTCAACTACTGTTTTAGTCCACTACTGTTTTAGTCAACTACTGTTTTTAGTCAACTACTGTGTTTAGTCCACT
>JAVQKC010167350.1:0-11476 GCA_036025475.1 Philypnodon macrostomus
CAAGTCCTGAGTAACTGTTTGAGCGTAATGTCAGATTCTTTGTTTAATTTTGTGGTAATCTGGCAAAAAAATAAAAAGATCATAAACAGATTTTGATATTTTCAAAAGATAAACTAAAAAAATAAATAATCTTTTTTTAAATTAAGGAACAGAATTTCCACATTGTCACATTTTTCACATAAAGTACTCTTACTCTTTCTACATTTACAAGATGTTACTCAAGTAAGAGTACAGTTACTTCAAAATATTATTACTCAAGTAAAAGTAAAAAGTATTGTGCAGTAAAACTACTCTATGAAGTACAATTTATTAAAAAAGTTAAGTAAATGTGACTGAGTAAATGTAACTGAGTAACTGTAACTCAGTACTACCTACCATTGGTTACCAAGGGTTCTCTCTGGCTTCTTCCCACTGCCCAAAATGATGCATGTGTTAGGAGAATTGATGACTCTAAATTGTCCTATAGTGAATCAATGTGAATGTAAAAGGTTGTTTTTGGGTGTGTGTCTCTCTGTCAGCCTTGTGACTAACTGGCCGATGTCAAGTGTGTACCCCGCCTAAGGCCCATAGTTGCTGAGGTGTCTTTAGTTTGTATGTGGACATGTACAATGAGTTTCAGGCACTCACTATTAGGCCTTAATGATTTACAATTTTATAGGCATCACTGCAGGATACAAATTCTGAGCTTGCATTTTCGTAACAGCAACATAAAACTGCAGCATCTGGTCAGGCATACATAATCTTTGGCTTGCAGGTGTGGAAAGTGAAACTACACACTTTCTCCACTCATATAAATGTCTGAAGAGCCCTTTAGCAAGGCACTTAACCTGTAAAGCCGCCCCAAGGTCTGACGGCTTGGTCAGAGATGCAGTAATCAATAATAAAACAAAATATAGTAAAGTCATTGCCTTAAATGTGGATTCAAGTCCAACTCCAAAGTATGCTTTTGTCTGAACTATTAGTAGTACACATAGTACTCCCGGGTAGTAGACAATGGCCAGTTAGTTGCAGGGCTGACACACTGACAGACACTTTTCAGTAGGGTCATTTTTAAATCCCCCATGAATCCTTTCAAGTTGAACCTAATAGATATATTTACTTTTATTCACTATAGCAACTGATTTTCTAGATTTTTAGTACGGTTCACCTTTGAAAGTTTTACAGTGTATAGGTTATTCTTCTGAAAAATTAACATTAGCACAATTTCTTCACAGTTTATTGGCGAACGCAGCTAATGACAGGCCCAGATGTGGTGAATTTATGTGGGCACACACCTTATGTCCGACCATGTGGCTGCTGGAGGAAAGAGCTCTATTAGAACCAGTAGCTCACATTCATAGGTTCAGTTCATAATATCACGTATAATACATCATGTTAATAGCAGCTTCAAGGTAAGGCTTCAAGGTACATTTAAATATTATTCTAGTTGAAATATACATAGAGTTTGGGGGTAACTATAAAAACAACATTTACAAACAGCTGTGTGTAAAGCATTTCTCCTGTGGAAAAATGAACAAGGGCACAATGTAATTATTGTCTCTAAATCACAACAATAGAAAGCACAACAGTGATGGAGGCTCACATAGAATAGCTCTAGAGTCTGATGCAAACAAAAACTATTGCTATGTAACTTATATAAGAAACTGTACACTGTGTAGAATACAGTCGTTATTAATGGTCTCATATTGTGTGTGTGTGTTTTTCTTTTTACTAGCTATTGCTTCCCTCTGCTAAAAAAAGAAAATAATCATATCAAATAATCATATCAAATTTTGTGTCAAAGCAAAAAGGGAATAAATATGGCCGCCTATCATTCAACAAGCCGTCAACAATCACAGCGCTGGAACACCTCACTGAAGCCCCACTGAAGCCCCACTGAAGCAGTAGCCTGGCCATGCGCACCGAACAGGAAGCGAACACTATAGATGTTTTATTGTAATGAAAGTTTAACAACTTTACCAATTGATAACTCTGGAGTTTTGAGACGTATCTGAATGAAACAAACACTGATGGATAGCTCTCTCAGCACATTGTATATTTCCAAACAAATCCAAATCCAGTTATTATGGTTTCATCTCTCACACTTACCTACACACATGCTGTGATTCTCATCATCGGAGGGGCGGGTGGTCTGTGTAGTTGGCTAATGGCGGCCAATAGGGCTCCGTATTTGAACATACAATAGCCCTAGCCCTAGGTGCTCTTGAGAAGGTAACCTCAGCATACAGGATTACTCAAACAGTCACTCAACAAAATACAATTCCAGGTGTTTGAGTATAGCATGCTAAAAAACTCAAGTTAGCAAAACAAAAGTTATATTTTCTGCAACTGCTCAGGTGGCCATATGAATTTTTCAGCCAACAGCCCCAGTATCAGATTGATGTGAGCAGGGGACAGGGATTTGGCTTGAAATCTTCACTGGTGTCTTCTTGGCTCATCACTTTTTCAATCACAGGACCATGACATCTCCAGAGGTCTTACTGGCCACATCTTCTCTCCCAAGTCCACCCCTCACTGGCTTACACTGGACAGCCCACTCCATATCCATTAAGCTCCTTGGACTTGGCGATGACCCTTTTGCAGCTAGCAGGGCAAATATTGGTCGTCTTTATTTTCAGTACTGTTATGAGGTACTTCCACTGTATTGTAAGGTCTGCTCTTGTGATCTAGTTTTTATTATATACCATATTGCCCCCAGTGCCACCCAAACTTTCCAATGACTCTCCTCTAGTTGTCCCACTGGGGGCTTTAACCTACTGGGACCAAGGATCTGTCCTTCATCTTGAGGCTTCACGGTGTCTTTGCAGTTCAAATTCACAGCTTTTTTCAAGTGATCAATCTACACATATTTATATTATTTCACACCACAATTATATTTTCTGTATATGAATTAAGCAAAGCAAATTTAAAGGAAAATTGGGGAAATGTGGCCGCGGCGGTGGTGCAGTGGGTGGATGCTCGCCCTTCAACCGGAGGGTCGGTGGTTCGAGTCTACGCCCGTGCAGACGCTGTCAGGCCCTCCCGTGGACCCACCACCCGCGGGAGGTACCATAAAGGGCTGGTGCAATGTGAATCGGGCGGTGGTCGAAGGCGGTAGTTCCCTGCTTAGACTGCTGCCTCCGCGACCCGGTTTCGGACAAGCGGAAGAAAATGAATGGATGGATGGATGGATGGATGGGGAAATGTGTTTTTTGACCACAACATTAGCTCTTCTGTCGATGGCACTACAATGATAAAACTCCAAGCCTGGACTAAAATGACCCCTCACTTGACTGGAGCTCACAGTGGGAACATAAGCTCTTCTGATGTGAACATGCAGTCGTTTGTCAAACACAGACCAAATTAAGCTTCCTCGTTCACTTATTCTTCCGTCTTGTCTCATGCATCCGAGTTTCTCCCTTAATTATCCTCTTTATTCACCAGTCATTTTCCCCATAGTTGTATACTGAGCCTCTCCATCTCTCCTTCATCTGCGCCTTATAGAGATGGATGAAACGGGATATTGAAGAGTCTGGAGGAGAGCTGAGCTGATAGTCCGAATCAAGGCAGGTCATTTACTCACAGTCGAGCCATCCATCCTGGACCGCACAGACACTTTTGCATGGGCCACATTAAACTAAATGACTTCCATCTCTCTAGGTGTTGTTATTTCACTCCTGGGATGAAGCCAGCTCTGTTTTAGTATTTCAGTATTCAACAGTGAACTCGGCTAAAGGGAAATTTTATATTAAAATGTTGTTTGGTGGCGTGCACACACACCAATATAAACACTAAGAAATATCACAGCGGCCCAGACACACTCCTCGTGCCCAAAGCTCTAGACACCTCATTACTGGCTTGGTGTGCTGTCTTCAGTGGGGTGTAGTGTTTTGGGTTTTTTTGGCAGTTTTTGGTAACGCTCCCCCCCAGGCTGATTGTTAATGACATCACGTCTCTCGCATCGGTACACTGGGAACACTTTGGTTTATTCTCTTGGTAAATAAAATAATGTTGTGGTTCTATCATTGGTCCGGGTGCCTGGTGCGGCCGGTGTGGAATCACATGTCAGAGTGAGGTGATTTTCCGACCTGACAGGCTCCAAAAACAACTTCGTCTTCCTCCCAACTATGAAGGCATGATTATAGCAAACGCTCAATATACCACCTCCAGCAGGAGAGCAAAAGAGCAAAGACGTAACAATGAAATAGAGCTGCTGAGACGTAAAGAGAGTTATGATCTATGAAAATCAAGGAGATGGAAGGAGTTAGAGGAGGTTCAAGCGCTTGTCTTGGTTACTGACAGATGTGCGCTGTAATCAGAATACAGGCTGTAAACACTAGTGACTTTAGAGTGGATGTATGAGTCAGTTCTTCAGGCAAGAACAAAATAATAAAAGTAAAAAACACATACCTACTCTACTGATATGGTCAACCAAGGACAATTGCATCTACATTTGAACAGCCCTTATGAAAAGCTTTTGGTTAAGAACTCATTTCAATACAAGTGTGTTGATATCGGTGTTGGTAAGCTGCCTCTGTAGGCTCAGACCTACTATGGCAACGACCATCAACATATACACAATCATGTTAATGCGTACATAGGCAAGGTGGAGAAGTGTAAAGCCCAAGGACACAATTAGTATGAACCTGGCATGAATGGATACAAGTTCTGGTTCTAATTTGACAAGCTACATAAACAGCTTATGTTCCTCCCCTAATATGAAGGTGTGTCTTTAACAAATGCTTGATTTACCACCGCCCGCAGGTTAGCAAAGACTGAAAAGTAAAGAGAGTTATGATCTGTGAAAAATTAAGATCTCAAAGCCCTTGCTGCCTTGGTTACAGACAGATGTGCCTTGTAATCAGAATACAGGATGTAGGCTTTAGCTGCTGTAGAGTGGACAGATGAGTCAGGGGGAGGTAAATGCGATTACAGTAACAATCATTACTCAGATTAGCCTTCCTGTGTACCTCGCCCCACGCTTCAACACAGGTATCAATCACCATCACTTTCACTACCCCACCTCATATCCCTCCACCGAGAGGACAAATATTATTCTGTGTGCCGTGGAGAAAACAACACTGTCTATAGAGCAAGGACAACAATCGCTCTCTTTAATAAATAATGGCAGCTATTATGAATATGATCATAAATAGTGCTTGGGCCAGAGGCTGTTTGTAAAGGGGGAGGATGATACATGGATCCATTCAGCGTATTTGGGGCTTTAGGCTTGTATCTCTGCAATAGGGATCAAAGAAGCTACTGACAAAGGAGAAGCGAGCGAGCTGAGATGACAGGCTTCACCCATGCTAGCACTGCACTCAGCACTATAGAGACCTGACTAACCAGCTCAGAAAAGCACATTTAGGGCCCCCACTGTTATGTGATCTGATTATTATTGATGACACCGGGACATTACCCGGGCCCATAGAGGCTCATTACTGCACAAGTTAGGCCGTAACAGAAGTGAATGCTGTGCACTGGATTATTACATTTTGGGACAGATTTACTAAAGGTTTGTGTGCGTGGAAATTGAGTAAGACTTTCACTCATGCTCTTATGAACTGCTGCCATTCCCTTTATAATGGGCTTCTACATCTGTCCCACGTACGAAAATCATCACGTTAAGAACCAACAGCACCACGGAGCATCATAAAGTTTTGACAATCCTGTTTGTTCTCGGCGCACACACGTGACTCCTGATCTGTTCCATCGTCCTTCAAAAACGTATGATTGAAAAACTGAATGTGCGATTTGCTTACACAGTTCTCATAGTAAATCTCACGCCCCACTCCCACAATTAGTATAAGCTAATATTCTACCTACACCCTCTTTGTAGATCCTGGCCCTTAGTCTTCCGTTTTTTTTTTGTTATATACATTTATGCATAAAGACTTTTTTTGGTTTCGGTATCTTCACCTGGTTTAGCTCCACAAATCATCATCATAGAGTCCGTCTGAGGTGAGCATGAAAAGACAGAAAGATGTGAGCAGCCTGCAGCCACTGATGAAATAGTGGGAAAAACTTACCTGTCCAAGTATACCAACAACAGGCAAAAGTGTGGTCCCATGACTGGATTTTGACGTTTCTTTGCATGAACTAATAAAAATACAGTAAATAATACAATTTTGAAAGCTTTTTAGCTAACAACGTTTTTTTTCAATCATCCCATGCTCACAAGTGCCCCATTCAGTCAACACTATCTGCACTGGATTCTTTAGCACTATGACGCTCTTGTTATCCCCACTGGAGAGCATTTTGATTAACTCATGATTTGAGTGTGTTGTAGTGAATTTGTCTAAAATTGCCCAAAAATGTGTGACGACTTTCTGTCTGTTGGTGTTCAAGCCATGTCTCAGTGTGTTGATGTGCGCCTTCGTCACTGAAATACATTTTTTGCATCCTGCTGAGAACAATTTTGCATCCAATGTTTGCAAATTAGAGACACACATTTGCACACTCGAACACATGAAGACAAACAGGCTCCATTACACTGTTGATTACGCAGAAGCATGTACACGTATGTTCACACTGCCTTCTCTGCATGGTTTGACGTCAATGTTTAAAGTGACTCGATCTCATTTTCTCTCAGCTTCTTCCCCCATTGAAAATGATCCCCATAAACCGACGGAGGGGGTAAAGAGAGAAGACAGATTTTTATGACATTCTCCTCAATCGTTCAGGAGTACAATAGTATTTTTATGAGACAATACTGTACAGTGGCCCTCTGCTGCCTTTTCTGATCCTTCCACACCAGCAGCAAAACTAACAAGGCCCTTCTGTTTAATGGACTCGGCTCACTTTATCTCTCCTCTAGCCAGTCGCCAAATTGTCACAGTATGAGCAAGCGTCAGCGACGGGCGGCCATTTTTCCCCCTTCTAATGGGACCTAATTCAAAATGTGTTTTACACCTTTCGCCTGCTGTTTCAGCGCGCTCCCAATGGGCCGCTATCTGCTCTGCCTTTCTGCTGTCTCACTGGATGAGTAGAGATGATTGTGGAATTAGATTTACTTAGGGTATTTTGAATATAGTGCCAATCAGAAACACATGGCCCCCTAAGCGGTTAAGTGTGAAACAAGATTTAGCCCTGCCTCCGCTCCGTGGCCAGGGCCATGGTGGCAACTAATAGTGTGTATCTTTGTGCTTATCGTTGTGTTTCTGTGGGCCAACAGGCTGCTATGCTTAGATAACCATAGTCATTTGGTGTGTTAAGTGGCTGATTGCTTCTCTGTTGTGTGTTGCGTGCGTGGCCCTGTGTGTGTGCGCTGAACGTTCCAACATAAATGTAATGTTCTGCTGTTGCCATTGTGTGTCTTTGCAGCTACATTTATGTGTGTAACATTGGCAAGCGCTCTCAGTCAACGAGCTTAGCACCAGTCGCTTGCAGCATGGCTGAGTGAGATTAAAGTCACCCGTATTACACTTGCTGCCAGGAGATGTGAGAAAATTAGGAGAAAATTAAACAATGCCATTTGCATACAATTCCACAACTGCACGGCAAACGGCGCGCTCAGCCACGGTCTGGTCGGTGGAGTAGAGCTGCTAAGTGTGTCCTTATTAACTATGCAAACAGCTCTGGCCTTATTCAATCAGTGTTTATTTGTACTGTTAGAAATCTCAGTCAGAATCCCACATTTACGACTGCTTTATTTATTCAGAGGTAGATTAACCCAGCATTATGGTTTTCTTTCATTGAACATCATTATAACTGCTCTGAAAACGGGTAAGTGAGCTGTAAAGTTCACTCCAAACATAGAATAATATTTGGTATCTTTATTGGACAGAGATGGTAAAGGGACAGAATTTAAAAGCCAGGGGGCAGGACACGGAGCAAGCCCGGCTCAAAAATCAAACAGAGCTCTCTTTGTTCTGTATTGACTTTTATGAGTTACCAAATGAACTAAACCTGAGAAATGACTCGGCTAATGAGGCATGGCTGCTTCAAGTCACGTGTTCTGATATGACGTAACTGGACAAGCATGCTGCTGGTGAGCTCAAAAAACACATATTGCATCAAGTCAAATCCGCTGACCTTCAAACCAAGCATCAGAATGTTAAACAATGTGAGATATACGGTGAGCGGCAGTTCTGTAAGCAAATTTCTGCAATAATTAAGAAGCAACATTAGCTGAAATAACACTCTGCAAACTACCAACACACAAAATGACCAAACATGTCATTAACACCTCAAACACACTAGAAACATTTATTTACCGTTTGTCCCTCTGAGGCTTCGGTAGTTGCAGGTAGCATCCTGGTGCTATTTATTTGATGTCACATTCCAGACAAAACAAAATGTGACTGTCTCAAAATAATCTCTACAGGCAGTTTTTTGTGATATTTAGAAACAGAAGTCTGTGTATCTTAAGGGCAGCAAGGAGCAAGTAAAGCACACATAGGTCAGATACTGGTACACTTTTATAAAATATATAATGTTGATTTTTTGCTGCACACATTAGGCCTGTGTGAAATCCTCCAGGGTGTGTGGTAAACAGATATAGGTGAATCTGTTTCTCTTATCTATTTTCCCATTCCCAGGTAAAAAGCTCCATCTTCATGCACAAGGTTAGAGCTCTTCACAACTAAAGATGCAAGATAAGCACAGGCTGAGGGATGTCAGCATTATTCCGGAGTAAAAAATCTAAAATCCATACTCAGCTCACATCTGCAAATGAGAAACCTTGAACAGCCTCCACGGCACCAACACAAAACAAAATTGCCGGTGCCATTTGTTTGATGGCCTAGTAGAGATTTCTGCAAATAACCAGCGTGCATGTGTATGGGAATATGTAGCAGACCACCCCGAACAGGAAAAGACCATCTTGTGCACACAAATAAGCAAAACAAAGAGAGATAGAGGCAAGAACATATTGTAGGTGTAATAGAAAGAACATGTAATGTGAATGTGCTCAGAGATAGCCGTCTGCAGACCTCGATCTTGAGTGTTTATCTGAGGTAATATTGTCCTTTTGGTAATCTGCCAGTCACTCACTTTTTCAAACCATTCTCTGTACACCCTAGATACGGTTGTTACCAATTACCAAGTAAATTTGATGTATGCAATTGTTATCATGACTTTCTGTTGGGGTCTAACTGAAGGAGCAAAACGGAGGCCTCAAGATTGTGCTGTGAGTTTATTCAGACTGACACTGTGTTGTGCCAGCCGAGGATCCAGACACAAGTAACTGCGTCTTTAAATACCTTCTCAGTGAACATCAGGGGGTATCGTACAACGTTTCACAATTGGTCACCATGATAAGAGAACAACAGATGTCCTTCAACAAGTTCTGATCAGTAATCATTCACATGAGCTTTTTCAGGAAGACCCAGGGGCCAAATGGTAAAAGACAACATCACAACACCTCTTCACATGGAGGGGTCATAATCTCATTTCACCATGGTAACCTGAGATCACAGTAGGTCATTCATCAATAAAAAAAACCTTCCATCAGCAAAGTATCGTTTACAAGATACATAATAAATAAGCTAATTGTGGGAAATATAGGGTTAAGGTTAGGGTTATATGTTATATTGTTTTTAAATCTGTAAAGCAAATTGATTGTTATTTATTACATAGGATCCACTTGGCAAAAACAACCACATATCTTCATTTTGATGTGTTTGGTTTGAAGGCTACCTGACAAAGTGCTCACCGAGTGTACAGCACATACAGCAAATCTCCCCAAAATCCAAAAAGACAGACTTACACACAGACACACATACACACATATACACACACACACACACACACAGAGATGAATACACAGAGAAAGAGAGAGAGGCCTTTGCAAAAAGAACACAGATGCAGTACAAACATGGCGTGGTGTGAATACGCGAGTCTGTGAATACGCGAGTCTAAACCCACTGGGATCTTCGGGCGATGTGGAGTAACCAAACCGACAGAGGAGTGCATTGAATCACAACAGGCTGGAGAGACGAGAGAGTTACTAAGCTCATTCCTTATTTAGGGCTCCATAGGAAAAGCAGCAGCATTTGGAAAAGACAGTCAATGCCAAAATACAAAAATTGGAATCTGGACAAAAAAAAATAAAAACTACTTGTGCAGTTTCTGGGCTTATTAGAAGAAAAGAAGCTGAGGTTGGAGTGGGAGTGTTGGGAGTTTTTAAAAAGGTATCCTGACTGCTCTGGGCAAGGGATCTCTTTGACTCGCCAAAAACAAATGGCAAATCAGTGCATGAGTTATTTGGCAATGACGTGAATGGGAGCTATTATTTGTGTCTAACATTGACTCCAGGCATGTCTGTCTCAATACTTACCACTTGCATGTACAGGTAAATTAGATGATGTGCTCTTTTGCTGATTCATGTTCCGTCACCTTCTATGTTTAGAGATGTTTTTTATGATGTAACAAATGGTTATCTGAGCTAATGTTTTCCTTCTTTCTATGATCTCAAACCAGTCTTTGATCTCTGTCATCAACAAGGCATTTTTACCGGCATTTTAACCGCCGCTCACTGAATATTTTCTCTTTTTTAAACAACTCTCCCACAGACATCGTTGCATGTGAAACCGAATGCCAATAAACAACAGAACAATAAGCATGCTCCTGCAGTTTCTGGCCTTATTAGAAAGGAAGCAGAGGTATTGTGAGCGTTGGGAGGTTTTTAGTGGAGGATCAAGAGTTTTTGAAAAAGTATCTCTTCTCTCTAGCTCGGGGCAAGGGATCTCTTTAACTCCGGGGCAGTTTGAATTATTGGGAAAGCTCACTGTGGTCCCAGACGGGCTTAACACCACGGCCATGAATCATTTGCATCAGCTGGATTTGTCCGGCTGTGTGGATTCTAGCCTAGACCTCTTTTGAACGGGATTCTTCTGTCCAAGAACAAAAGCTCATGTTCGGGGCAGGCCTCCAAACAGCAACACTTCACTGCACAGCATTAATATTTCACCACGCTCTGTCACCTGGCTGTACAAAGAGATCAACAACAGAGAAGATACGATGAAGGAGAGATGGAGGATGCACTGTATATCTTTGATGGTGGTTTTAATATCCGTAGAGGTGAAAGGGCGCCGTTTGCATGTCAATAAAGGACCTCTGTGAAGCTGAAATATAAACAGAGGAGGTGGTATGAGATGCTTGTAAGACATGTGTTTTGGAGATATAGTGGAATTACAAGCTTATAGACTCACTGCAGTCAGTTGGAGTTTACTTAAGTTAAAACAAAATAATCTTTCATGGCATTAGAGGTGACTGTGCAATTTATGGAAGCATTTAGTTAAATCATTATTATCAGTACGCACAGTTTTAGGACCTACTTACAGCAGCATATATGAGTTTGTAAAGTTTTTAAAACAACATAAATTTACTTCATTTGTCCTATATTATGATTTTTTGCACCAGTCTTTTTTGGTACATTTATGTTTTGCAACATCAAACACACAATATCTATCTATCTATCTATCTATCTATCTATCTATCTATCTATCTATCTATCTATCTATCTATCTATCTATCTATCTATCTATCTATCTAT
>JAVQKC010167378.1:0-10232 GCA_036025475.1 Philypnodon macrostomus
AGACTGAATGATAAAGCATAGTACTGAAAAACAACATTCTTTTACTGATCCGGCCCACCTGAGAACAGAAAGTCTGGATCCGGCCCCTGAGCCAAACTGAGTTTGACACCCCTGGTCTAGCCATTGTTGTGAAGATTTTACTGAAAGAGCGTGAAATGTTGTATAATGGTATGTTTAATGGGGCTGTTCAATTATTTTTATCCCAGTTTAAGCACACACACTGTATCTGGATCAAACATCTAAATACATCAGTAACACAATGTCTTTAATATGTTTCCTATTGGAGCCTTGAGACTGAATAAATATACAGTTTGAAAACGTCTAGTTTTTGAGTGATTTTCTTGATGTATTCGTTGCATCGTGTCATAATTCAAATATTGAAGATGGTAATTGAATCGCAAATGTTTGATCATATCCTGCGATGTCCAGGCTCATCTCCATGACGCACCGTCACCTGACCGACGGTGTCATTCCCTTGCATCACAACGGTCACCTCTGATTCATACCACCAGATTCACTCAATGTCGTATGAGTTTGACTCTTTTTTTAACCATAACTTGAGCTAAATGTTGTACCTTTCTCATCATTCAGCAACATTGAGCATCATAATCTGTAGAAACTCAAACTGGTACTATATTTATGCTCCCCCATCCGCAGCCTCAGCATCTCTCTGAAGGTCACACAGAAATGCGCGTGACTTTCTTTGGCGCATGCGTAAAGAGCTCTAACACTAAACTATCACGCTCCTCACGACGTGATGACGCGAGGTGGAGTCAACCGTTTGGAGGCGGGACATCCCAGCATCCTCCTCTTTCTCTGTAGCCTCTCGGTCTGATGAAGTAAAATAAATAATAAAGTGGCGAGCTACGTGGGTTACGTGCGCCTTTACGCTCGGCTAAAAGGGGGGACACTGTAGCCGAGGAAGCCTGTTTGTCTTTTGGGACTTGCATCAGTCACGACAGGTAAGGGGGCGATGCATGTTTCACATCCATAGCACTTTAGGAGTGTTTTGGGGGGTTTTAAAACGTTAGGCGCTGGTAATATTTTGACACATATTGTAAATACCACAAAGACGATGAAAGACAGGCTCACCGCTATAGGCAACATCACTTTTGCGCGTCCCTGTAAGCTCACTCAGGGCGTTCTTTTGGAGAATAGCGCAGTAGTTTCGGAGAAAAACGAGGTCGTGCCGGTTAGGACCACGGACAGCGGCTCACGGTGCGCTTCTTTTCTCCACAGCTTCCAGCGCACCCGGGCGGGCACTCCTCTCTGGGCTCAACCACCTGAAGATCTCTGTGGCAAACGGCACTAGACTCTGATCATGGAGGGAGAGGTTAGTGATGGCTAGATTTACTTTCCATATAAGCGAGAATACAGCTGTCTTTGTAAAACAGCACCGCGTGGGGCACATGTCTTCAATGGACCTTTGTATTTGAATAGAGGCTGATGTTTTGTTCTCTCTGGAGTTTTCTGGAAAAGCACTAGGCCTACTCTTGATGTCAATGGAAACTGTAGGCCCAACATACTGTAGCCTACACTAAAGTCCCGTTTATGGTTTATTTGGCAATGAGATATTCATAGTAATTCCCAAAGTGTTGATCTTTTTTATATGCATTTGTTACTTGTTAGTTCAGAAGTGCAAATGCCATGTGTCTCATAGTGTCAGGGATTCTTCACCAGCCGTTAATGAGCACTTCTGTAAATGAGGTTTCATCATTGTGGCTTTTGTGTGTGTGTGTTAGCTGTAAGTTTGGGGGAAGCTTGTTTTGATGTTCAGTTTTGCTCTATAGGCTACACCCATGCCACAAAGAAAGGCCGACCACCTACCGTTAGTCAAGAGCCAGTTTTCACAGCTTTGACATAGACTCCACTTGTATTTTCTGATTCAATAAGCCTACATTTATAGAATCTACAGGCTATACACATGTTCATGATAAAACATGTCTGTTTTATGTAGCTAAGTATTATGGCGTTTTAAAGACCACAATTGCAACTCATTAAGAGAACGTGTCCTTACAAACGACAGGCTCATGTGTTGTCTCCTTGGTGAGGAAAATGTCGGATAATGGAACAACCCAAGACGAGCCTAACATTATTAATTGGATTGATAGTAGCTGTCCATGTTAGTAGTTAAGTTATGACCCTGTCTGACACACAGAACTAATATTCTAAACTGACCACTTCCTGGAGTCTCTGTCACGAGTCATAAATAATTGGTAGCTGCAAATAATGTGATCCAATATCAGGGCTTAGTAAAGAACTGGTTCAGGAAAAAATGCCTGTAGCACACAGTAATATTGTCTCTTTTTTGAGCAGATTTGCACAAAAAACCTCACTAGCTTAGTCGTTCTGACACAGTGACAGAACTTTTCATATTATCATGGTATCAGAGCTTTAAATCCAATTGAATCCAAACGCCAATGTACTGACTACATTCTCCAATAAAACATTACAATGACTGCATCACATCATATGAACGCTCGGGCAGCTGTACCTTGAAATACATGTCTTCCATCCTTGGGGAGTTACACTGTTTGTAGAAGCCGCTCCTCTGTCACAGGGGTGGGCAAACTGCGGCCCGGGGGCCACATGGGGCCCTTTGGGCAGTTTAATCTGGCCCGCCAAGCATTTTCTCATATTTTTTAAATGATCAAATATTGCCAGTTTCTCACTCACATAGTTATAACCTGCAGTAACCAGTTAACTCCACATCGACATGTGTTCACTGAGGTCCGATCGAAGGCTGTATGTCTCATTTGTCAGAAAATGTTGCAGTTTACAGAGAATACAATATCAGCCGGCCCACTTAAACCCCATGTGGCCTTTGAGTCAAAAAGTCATCTCCCTGTATGTTGTGATTGAGTGGGTGGCATTTGCAGTCTTCAGTGAGTCACCCTGGTCTTCCAGAAGACTGTGTTTGTGAATATATAAGGAATATCATGTATAAGGCTACATTATTGAAGCGACTTGAATCAGACAGGGTGAGAGATGAGTGTCTTTTAAGACTCATGTTCTTTTGTAGCTTTTTGGGTCAAAATGTTCTGTGAATGAAGTCTTGAGTGAGTAGTTTGTTATTAGAAGCTGGTTTTGGGGTTTGGTGTGAGGGGGTTAATGCATTAATAGTGTACAATATAACATGGCATTGTAAGGGATATATCGGCTCAGCATCGGTATCGCCCGGTATCGCAGATGGATGCAGTTAAACTGGATAATTTTTAATATAAAGGTTAGAAACAGTCAGAAAAATTTGATTTGTGGTTAAATTGGTCATTTCATATCGGTATCCCTAATTGTAACACAACACTGAAGCAACTACGGAAGCCTTGCAGGGGCATACCGTTGCTTATAAACAAGCTTTAGATTCAACGTTATTGATCTGGAAGGACCTTTTTTATGCAGGATACACTGTTTAAAGATGTTAAAATGGGCGGAGAGAAAGATTCCAGAGGATTCCCAGGCTCAGCTTTTCTGTATTTGCATTTGCTCCTTGTGTTTGCGTAGGTTCTCCGGTTTGACCCTACCACTAAAAACCCCATTGTAGCCAGGACCACCCAGTCAAAGGAATTGTTAATCACAGAGGGAAGTTCCTGGTTAAATCATAGTAAAAAATAAGTGAAGTACATTCATTTTTACAGAGATGCAAAGTCTTAGTGTTTATGTGTTTGTCGACTTAGAGAAGACTAGACAGTTTAACTCACTTTATTTTTTTAAATGCTAATGTGACCTTCACCGGCAACAAGTAATTTGACCTTTAATAAACGCACCTCTGTCTAAAACAAAAGTGCTTTTAGTGGACCGTTGACTGATCGTAACAACAGAAACTGCAAACAGAAGTTCAGTTTAACATCCATTTGTAGAACTAAAACATCTAAAAATCAAGATGGAGTAGTTGAAAATGTCTGAAGTTAATCCTTACGGACAGCTAGGGCCAGATACCACTCGCCCACCCCCAGGACCAGCTCACTCTCATGGGACGTTATTTAAGGCTCACCTCAGCCTCAATGAATCCATTTCTGTTTGTCACTGTGACTCAGGAGAAACCGCAGCTCACATGACCACACCTGCAATTAGTGCAATAAATCTAAAGCTTTTATGTTCTCATTAATTAAGATAAGATTAGTCAGTAATTGACATAGAAATGTGTTGAAGCAGCCTGTTTCTGTGTATATTCTACATCATTTAGAATGTGTAATAACAATCTATACCAGGTTTGGAGTGTGATTGAGGACCTCTGCCTCTGACCATATGTGAAGTGTATGCGCATATTTAAGTAAGCCCTGACCCCGAGGGCGGTGTGGTTCACTACAAGTAATTATCTCACTACAGACAATTGCTGGGTTGCAGGTTCTTGAGGAGACCAGGGCAAAGTGCGGCCCGGGGGCCACATGCGGCCCTTGACCTGTCCATGTCTGGCCCACTGAAGGCTTGGTAAAACAATAATCAACACATATCATTGGAACTGGCCTGTATCATACCACATTTTGAGGACTTTCAAAAACACGATTCACATTTGAGGATGTTATTAATAAACTATATTTGCCCAACGACCCAAAAACCCTTTTCTGACAGTGGTATCTGAAACTCAGTAGCTCATCTTTACAGGTCCACGACAGACCCCAGTCTCAATGTGGCCCCTGGAATAAAATTATTGCCCACCCCTGTTCTAGAGTGTGATGACGTCATAGCCTCAGATGGGGGGCAGGGGCCAGGAATCTGTATTAACTTTTTACTTTGTAAAAGATAATATGTTAATAACGGACCATGTCACTAATAAAAATGATCAGATTCAACATTTGTGGATTTTTTAAGGGATATTTCTTCCTATATAGATAATACAGAATTCTGCCCCCTGCCTCCCATCTGAGGGTATGGCATCATCACATTCTAGAACCTGCCACCCAGCTGTACTGTGAGTTTATTCACTGTTGATTTCTAAGTTTCAAAAAACATAACCTACTAAATCATGTTTGCAAAATATCGGTATAGGAATCGGTATCGGCCAAATTGGTAATCGAAAATATCGGAATCGGTATCGGCCAAGAAATGTGATCTCGGTGCACCCCTGCTCATTATTGTGTTGTAGGTATAATGTCTAAATGTGAGTTGTTGTGACGTTGTTTGCTCTGTAGTATTGAAATCTGGTTACGTAATATAAACTACATGACAGTCACTGCGTGTGGTGGGAGTTGCATAATAAAGTCCTGAGCTGCAGCACTTCCTGAACAGATGCTGCGTCTCTATGGCAACCGCATTACATTCAGTGATTAGTGCATTTGCTCACGCATGGACTGAGCTAATGGCTGTGTTAGCAGGAGTGAGCCTAAGAGTTAACCAAAAGTAAACAGAGCACAGGCCAAAACCAAGACAAAACCAGGACAAAAACATCATTTATTAGATTAGATTAGATTAGATTAGATTAGATTAGATTAGATTAGATTAGATTAGATTAGATTAGATTGTATTAGGACTAACTAAAGTATTAACAAACACAGAATAAATATATGGAGTTGGGACTTAAACAAATCATTATATCAAAAAATGTTTAACAAATTATTGAACCAGCTAATAATTCGGCCAAACCCAGGACTAACGACATTATAAAATACCCCAGGACTAACAACATTATAAAATACCCCAGGACTAAAAACATTATAAAATACCCCAGGACTAACAACATTATAAAATAACCCAGTACTAACAACATTATAAAATACCCCAGGACTAACAACATTATAAAATAACCCAGGACTAACAACATTATAAAATAACCCAGGACTAACAACATTATAAAATACCCCAGGACTAACAACATTATAAAATAACCCAGGACTAACAACATTATAAAATAACCCAGGACTAAACCCAGAACAAAACTAAAAGCGTGCACTTAGGACTATTATATAACCAAACTGGTTTATCTTAACTTGACCCGAACTCTACGTGATAAAAACGCGGGTCTAACAAGATCAAGATACTAAACCAGGAAAAAACCATCAACTAAACCAGGGCAAAACTACTAAAGGGTAGATTTATCAAACGACCCCTGAAGTGACCTGCAGGGTCGTCTCCATCACTGACCTCCTCTTTTCTCATTAAAACTGACCATTCACCCATGTTAGCCTGCAGCCTCCTTGATATCTTGCGCTTTTATATAAATCTCCAAGTCCTTCGCTCAACCCCCCCCCCTCTTTGGGCCGTCTCTATGGAAACGACCCAAAAGGTGACATTTCACTATTGACACAAGGCTCACTGAAGGCACGCTCCCATCTGCACGTATACACTGTTAGCATTAGCATTAGCTCAGGGAACTAAAGCTGGAAGGACTATACTGAGTGACCTACATATGGGCCCAGAGCAGATGCTAGAGAGAGAGTACTATCAGTCATTTATATAGTGACAATACTATTACTTTATTTATATTTTATTTTATATTTATTTTTGATAGAATTAAAAAATGTGTAGAAGTAGATAACGTATAAGTCATGATGATCAATTGTTCGCTGTGGGCGACATACAGCTGTCCAAACCATAAACAATGCTCATTTACAAAATAAAAGTGGTCACAATAGCCCGTGGTCAGCTTTGCATCACCATTCAAATGTGTGAAGGATTATCACAATACCAGCTAGCCGTTGTTGACTCTTTAGCACAAAGAACAGAGCTGGATAGTAATTAGTGACATTTACTTGAGCCTCTATCATGTAAATCAAGGACCATAGTATTATTGACATGATTTGACATGTAAAATGTAAAAAATATACAATTCATTAAAAATGTCACTTAAGTAAAAGTAACAGAGTAACTTCAATCAATCAAAACTTTATTTATTTACAAAATTAAAGACAATACCCCAACAACCCCCATCCACATACCCCCATCACCACACATACACACTCACACCATCAAAACACACACACAGATATATTGATGTATGGCTGATCTAATCATTCCAGAACCAATCACACATGAGCAGGAAGTTGAATCTATACATTGAGGTTAAATTTTTATTGATATTGACATGGTATTAGAGGCAAGAGGAGAACATGATCAATATGACGGGCAAATAGGCACGGAGGTTTGATAGGCTTTTGGACAACCTCAGGGGCATATGGGGCAGGCGTGTTAAAACATGTGACTACAATCAAAAAGTCAATCTATCTATAGATTTAGAACGGTCCAAATTTGCCCGACGAGGTAGGCTTTTTCAATTCAACCGTTTGTTCAACCATTTGATTACATCTTAGGGTAATGAAATTCAAGATACAATGTGATTCATTTTCCAGCTAGGAATTTAGCTTGTTACAAAAGCTTCCACAACATGAACATGCCTCGGGGCGTGTTTAGATTGAGCCCAGGTAAAGTCATGATACTGCAGGTAACACAGTTTACCATTACGCCATTTTGTCTCATTTTGAACGTGACTAAAACGGTCTGGTATTTTGTGGTTGTGATGTTTTATCTAAAATATTGGCTGCTCACTCCCAGTTTGACAGAAGGCTCAGAGACTAAACCATGCACTTAATTTATACGGGGTTGGTGATTTTTACTACTTGTGGCATGGTATGGTCTAGATTTGAGCTACTTTGAGGAGTGCTTAGTTTGGGGGTGATATAAATGAGGAACAAAATAAAAAGTAAATGCATGTCACAATTCTTTTTAGCAAATTTTGTTACGGTAAATATACCGAGCAGCCTGACCAACCATCTGCGGGGATTCATTGAAGTTGTCCCAGTGATGACTAAGAAACTGTTCAGTTCATGATAGACCTCATTTTACATGGAGCTCACTGTATCTTTTGATTTAACTAGCCTCAGTTCTTCATGTATATTTAAGCCTAAGACACCAGTATATCACACACACACTATTGATGAAAGATTTATGCAACATTTTGCCCCACCACTTGACCTGACACACCACTATACACCGATGCATTATTCTGTCAATCAATATGCTCCCGAGGCACCTCCTCTTTGGGATAAATTGCAGCTGTCCAAACCTCAAACAGGTCAATTTTGTTCATTTACACAATAAAAGTGTTCACAATAGTCCTTGGTCAGCTGTGCATCCTACCATTTAAATGTATGAGGGATTATCAATGTAGACGGGGACCATTGTTGACTGAGAACCGGTGGATGAGTTATTTTCAGACTATTACTTTTACTTGAGTAAGATTATTTTAAAGTTATGGTATGTTTGGCTTCTCTACGCACACTGACTGAGAATAATGTAAATCAAAGACTTCCATAGCTTCATTGTTTGGCTGTGAAATGTCAATATATAGAACAATAGGAAGAGAGCTTTAAAACGATTGAAATGCTCAAATCTGAACATCTAAGCCCTGCTCACGGCGTATTTTCTCCAAACAAAAGTGTCTTCCTCTATTTGCAGAGACCCAGAGGAGCCGAGGCTTTTAAAATGTAACGATCGCTCACAAAATGTCACCTCCGTCCAGAGAGACAGCTGCTGGACACAGACAAAACAACATTAAAACCCAACAGAGCGGCAGGGGCCAGGTCCAGTTACTGTGAGAGTGAGAAATTGCAATGGCATGGACCATTTTGAGAAGCAGGAGGTCGGAAATAAGTACATCAAAAAGACGGTGCTCATGTTTCTGGAGATGAAGTCGGATGTGTCTAGATTGAGTTGGTTTGGACATGTACAGAGGAGGGATAGTGAAGACAGGTGGCCTAGAGGAAGCCCAAAGAGGAGATTTGTGGATGTAGTGAAAGATGGTGTAAGATGTGAGAGAAGAGGATGATTCACTCTGGATAATACATTTCCCTGTGGTGCAGGATAAGCTGTGTTTTTATATAGCTGGTGCTTTGTTGGCATTGAAAAATCTGATTGATGGAGCTAAGGAGCGTCATCTATGTTGAGTGGTGCCAAAAGCCCAAGTCTGAATCCTCTTCGACTGAATCCTCTTCTGGCTGCCTTAATGAATATTGAGGAGGATCTTTTTGGATCAACCAGCTTCACTCAAGCAGGGGACTGAAGTTATTTGTATGATTGTTGCAGGTGAGGTCATGAACAGGCCGTGTTTGAAAATGCATGTATTTTGAGTCCTCGTATAGGCTATATTTCTTTATAAAGTCTTTTATAAAGCATACTGAACTAGACCGAGCCGCTTAATATAGTTTGAACAGCTATACCACATACCAAACACTAACTTTCACCAACCAGCTAATGATACTAGTTGTTGTGGAAAGAATTGCTAATAGTTCTGACAAAACGTGAATTCAATGCTTTGCGTAAGGACATTTTATAAACATTGATCAAGTAAAACATACATTATAAAGTGTATACACTGTATGTAAAGTTATGGTAATGGTGTGCCATCTTGGAACTAACCCCCTACTGGACAATATTGGTATCACATTAAAAAATTCCTACCACACTTCATAGCACAACATCCTCTTTTACCCCTATATTCACCCTATATTAGTCTCATGTTACATTATTATGTATATATATTAGGTATATTATGTATTAGCAGAGTGATGCCAGTGTGTGCCCTCAGTGCTGTGTGTGTGTTTGTGAACAAAAGGACCTGATGCCCATCTCACATAACCTCACGCGGTGGAGATGACTCAGCTGCTCTGACATCAGCTTAAACCAAACTCATGGCCTTGATTCCCCCCGAACTGACCCGAACTGACCCGAAATGCCCTGGACCCATTTACAGAGGATTTATGATGATTTAGACTTCATCATCCCTCCAGACAAGGAGAGAAGGAGAGAAATCATACAAATATGGTCTAGTTTAGGTCATGCAATCCTATAAACCGAAAAATCTATATTTGTTTATGTTTTGGTTCTTTTTGATCACTAATATATATAATAACTGCACACTATTAAGCAGTAGTTAAGTATTAGTGACCCATTTCTGAATAGTATATACAATACAACACATTATTTCCACTTATATCAAATACATAATAATAAAAACCACTGAGCTTTAAATGCTGTTTAGTTCAAACCTAATGTAAATCAATACAAATGTAAACAATTTATTCACTGAATTATTGTTAATATTGCCATATTTATTAATGCTGTATTACTGCTAAATGTGTGCAAGTTTCAGTTTCAAGTTTCAAGTTTATTTGTCATATGCAGATTCAACACAAGGTCAAAAATGCAATGAAATGCTTTGGATCGGAAGAACCGTTAGACTCGCTAATATTAACTGTCCAGAAAAGTTGAAAAAGATCCAGGTAAGACTTTTTCAGTTATTG
>JAVQKC010167402.1:0-15331 GCA_036025475.1 Philypnodon macrostomus
CAAAGTAAGTGTGTCCAGGGTCCCATAGGGGTCATAAACATGGGGGCGCTATAGAGGCATTCTTTATTTGACCTCTGTAATGTGCCTATGTACATTAAATATACAATAGCCCGGATCAATGTGACAACATTCATGAGATTTCATTTTTGTTCAGCAGGATTATTCGCTCAATAAATGTGCATCAAAGCATTAACTTAACATAACTCAATCCAGTTCGGCATCTTCATGATATGTACCTGTGTGCAACAGTTGAAAAAGATCCAGCAAAGACTTTTTGAGTTTTGGCCCGTTATTAATTAATATTCATCAAAGAAGTACCCAAATCGATACAGTTTGGCGTTCACAGCTAGGATTTGCGGACGCAGATGAACACCAAATAATAATATAATAATCTGACAATCAAAACAGACAAAAAATGTATTAAAACTCATCCATCAACATTATCCCAGAGTACATTTAGAATAACCACACAACAACAAACATAAATGTTGTTTATTGACTTACTCAAAGTCATACAAACATTAAAACTTAAATTAAACATTTAACAAAAAACACTTTCACAATGAATTATATTTCCTTCTCAAGTCACTCAAACTAAAACAGGATTTTTCAATTTAAACAGAACTGAAATGTAGTTTTCTTTTCTTAAATAAAATGTAATTCTCTTTGGATTTGTTTAGTAAAAAGAAAGCAGTCATATGACTTTTCAGGTTTGGCACTTGTCAAAACTAGAAATTAACTGAATCATGAACATTATAAACTGAACCATTTGGAGCCTTCCAAAAGAGTATCTCAGTCCTTCTGACGTAAACAGTTACGGGTTATGTTACAAGATTTAATTGATTTCAGAAGCTTTTCGAATGTAGATACCATAAACTAAATGTCAGAAATGAGTACTGAATATGAATAATAATGATACATTTGCCATGTTTTGACTTTGTGGACTTACAAAACAAAAAAAGCTCCTTATCTGAACAAAGAACTTGCATCATAGTTTTCTTCCAGCACGCCAGCAGATAGGATGTTTTCAGTTATTATATTAATAAAGCAACAGAATACCACTTTCCCACCTTGAAAGCTGGAGCGCATTATAATGAACACTGAAATTATACAAACTTTATATATCATTTCTTTGTTTTGGTCCAGTACAATACTTGAGACCCAACTCTTTGAATACCTAAAAGTGAATTGGATTATTTCATTATATTTTTGATAAACAAATTTGACCACAATTCTATTGCTTAATTTTTCAACATAAACATTCAAATTGAAATAAATGTGTGACCCAGGAACACACACATAAAACAAAAATATTATACCATCATGAATTTGAAAACAAAGCGAAAAAATCAAAGTCATATCGCCCTGCCCTAGTGTTAAGTCGTTTATATAAAGTGCATGTTGTCACAGTGCGAGTGTGGGGCCCCGGGTCAGATAGGACTGAAGTGTGGCGATAAGCTCACTCTCATCTTCCAGAGTCAGGTCCAGGTAGTCCTCTTCGTGACGAGAGATGTCCTCCAACACCTCATTCACCACATCATCGTCTTCTGCAAACATAACATGGAGTATCTTACACACTCAAGAAGCCTAGTTATTCATATCTCTGTGATCATCCTCTAATGAGGTCTTATCTGCCTCTATTCTCAACCTATTGTCTGCATCCCCTTTCTCTATCAACTTTAAACCCAGCCTCACCCATCTTCACACATATTCACTTCTCCCTTCTCTGTACAAGCCCAAACCATCTCAATCAGGATACAACTCTGCATCTGAACCATCCTTCAATGCCACTGGGGCTACCTGTCCCGAGCAACTGAGGACCTACCTCCTCAGCTATCCTCCAGGATCTTGGACCTGAGTACCTAGCTGAAGGTTTAGCCTATTGTGCTAACCACTTTGCCACTGTGTTGCCAAAAAATGCAGAAAATCATCACATCACCGCCTTGTTCAGATTTAGTTTCATTTGCTCAATAAAAATAGTACTTGATGTCAAATTTATTCTGCGGTGGTACTTGATGTGAAAAAAAAACATCTAGATGTTTCTGACCTGTGGAGGTAGTGGAGGAGCTGGTAGAGGGAGTGCTGGGATCGTCTCTTGTGGGGCCAGAGGAGCTAGATTCCTGGGTAGAATCTGGAGGAAGGACACCCTGGTTCTCCAGAAGCAGTTGAGCGGCCGCCTGTACGTCTCCATCAGTAAGCCTGAGAGCGGTTTCTGAGTGCTGCCGCTCAAAACCAAGATACAGCAACTGGACAAACATAATGCCAGCTAAAATATAACCATAGTGAAGAAAAAATATTTACAGAGACAATCTAATCTCACAATGAAAGAGGTTGTGTTTACATTTAGAAAGGTGGGAATGTATTTCTCCTTAACTACTCTTCTAATGAGGGTAAAACACATTGTCAAACCTGTTCCACTTTCTCTGGGCTGACTGCCTCCGGTGAGTTGTTGTTTGTGGCCTGAGCAGCATGACTTGAATTTAGAAGAATCTGCAAAACAAAAACTAAAAATTAAATCAGATCCATAAAATGTATTGTTTGTATCGTCTGTGCCGCGGCGGTGGTGCAGTGGGTAGATGCTCGCCCTTCAACCGGAGGGTCGGTGTTCGAGTCCCCGCCCGTGCACACGCTGTCAGGCCCTCCCGTTGACCCACCACCCACGGGAGGTACCATAAAGGGCTGGTGCAATGTGGATCGGGCGGTGGTTGAAGGCGGGAGTTCCCAGCTTAGACTGCTGCCTCCGCGACCCGGTTTCGGACAAGCGGAAGAAAATGGATGGATGGATGTATTGTCTGTATTATTTTAACTAAAGTCCATGTAAATCTTCAGTAGAAGTTATTGTAGTGCATTTTTCACAGTATTATTGCAGTACTGACAGTGTAGGCCTTGTCCACGTCTCCGTTGGCCTGATGCAAAGCTTGGGCTGCGTCTCTTCTGTTAAAGCCCAGTTCAGACAGCGTGGTAATGGCCTCCTTCCGAGATCTACGCTTCTGCCGCTCCCTTTGCTTCATCTCCTCGCGCTCCTGAAACACAACACCAATTAAGAGATTTAAACTGTGATCTGTAAAAGGTGCTAGTTCAATTTTACTTGCTTAAAAGTCCAGAGGTTTCAAAAATACTTGATCAACAGCAGTGGTTTTGCTTTAGTCACTTCATGCTTGTGGTTTGCGTTGGTTAGTTGGTCAGTCTGCTGTTACTTACCTGTCTGCGGTTGCTGATGTGGATGGCTGCCTCCTGGATGTCTCCCTCACACGCTCTGAGCCCCAGTCGAGCCTCTCTCTCTGTGAAGCCCAGAGACATGAGCTGCTCCATTTTCTCTGAATCTGGACACAGCCTTCTGTACAGACCCTCCACCTTAAAAACACAAAGATCAGATTTTCTATTCAACTTCAAGGGTGAATAGAAGGTGGATTTGGTTGTTGAGCTTTTATTGAACTTGATTAAATCACACAAAAGGAGAATTGCTGACTCCAGATTTTCTCTTTACCTAAAACGGGATATATTGTTTAATATTCCATTTAGTTTGATATGAACCTCCCTGTAGTACCTTGGAGAGCTGCTGCTGGGCTTGAGCATCGTTTCCTTCGACGTAAGCCAACAGACTCTGGAGCAGGTACAAACGGAGAAAGAGCACCTCCTCTCGACCGGTGTTCCCCTGAAAACCATGGCAACAATGAGTATTCATGATTGAAGTCTTTATCTATGTTTTCCATTCATTTTGAGTGACTATGGTCCAAGCTTAGAAAACTTAATCAACAATAAATGTATAGAAAAATATATTCTTCCACAGACACTATTTTAGTCCTTATTTTTATCTGTGATTTATGGCAAAATTGATAAATATTATAATATTATTATTATATATTATTATTTTATTAAATACAAAACTGGTAAAATAATAATAATGATGTAGGTAGGCATATAAAAGGTTGTGTCCTGCAAATGCTTATTAAATTTAATATTAGGTAAAAGTGTATTGTATAGTTTTAATGGGGACACTAGGATGAATCCTCTTTTTTTACCAGTGACGACAGGGCTTGGACCTTTTAACTTGTTTGGTCCCGTTTCTTCATACTTTAACTTGTTTTTTATCTTGATCAAATCCCTAATGTCCTGACCTTGATCATGCGCAGTCGCTGTTGCTGTTCTCCATAGCACTTTAAGAAGCACTCCTCAGCCCGCTGCAGTCTCACCCGGCCATCGTCCAAACACGAGAGCGCCTCTAGAGTTCTGTAGCACCACACGATGTCAAGCTGCAGCACGGCATAGTTATCCACCGAGCTGAGCAGCGCTGAGCCACACTTACTGCAAAACACAGACAATACGCAATACAATCCTGGCTTAGAGCAGGTTAAGTTCTGGTGAAATCTTGGTTTAATCCCAGGTTCATGAACACCAAAGGAGCGTTAGTGTTGCCCCTAAGGAAAATACATGACACACGGGTTTTTACCTGAACTGTTGGTCGGCCTGCAGCAGGTGACACAGAGCATCGTCAAACTGCTTCCTCTTCATCAGAGATCGACCTTTTTCATGAAAACCCATTGCCAAAATAAGAGCCTGAAAGAGCAGTTTAGACAGCATTTAGTCCTTGTTTTTTGTTAGGGTCGTCAAATCAAAGAGTTTAGGCTTGGTTCAATACAGTTTAGTGAATGTACACACCGCCTTACCTCCATAAATCTACATCAAAGACTTCAAATAAACAAAGATCTGCTTGAGTGTTTAATTATTATTTTGCATTATCTTTTTTCCTGATTTTTGTACCTTTTTCTCCTTGTGAGGGATCTTCAGTGGGTTTCCTTTTTGGTCTGCAATTTCCAGAAAAGGCTTTGAGTCTATGTCCTCTTCTGCAAAAGACACACACAATGCTCTCCTTTATAAACAAACCATTGATCCTTGTTGATGTCAAAAGCTGGGGGTAAAACATATAGTGCTGTAATAAAGAGTAGAACAATTATGTTCTCTGCACCCTTTATCCCAAGGATACCCCTCCAGTCAGAGAACAGTCTTTGTGTAAAGAAAAAAATATTTAATTGCCTTTATTTGCTCCTACACTTCTGTTTAAATTGTACCAAGCGATCCCTAGTTTAGTCTAAGAAGCACATCCAGACTTGAATGTTCAATGCTGTCACAATGTATTGAGTGTTCACCTGTCTACAGATCCAGTACTAATGGTAAATAAACTTCTCCTGACTCAACCATCCAGAGTAGAACCATATATATATATATATATCGGTACCTCTCTCTGAAAGGATCTGGAAGCCTTTCTGTGTTCTCTGGAGGCTCTCGTTCTGGTTCTTCTTCTTCTCTTGTTCCTCGTTCATCTGCTGCTTCCACTCTGCGTCGCTGACTTTTAACACCATCATTTTACTGTGGTTCTTCACGCCCTGCTCGTCCAAACGCTGATCTGAAATTAGAAAAATAAATAAATAAACACACATAATCATTGGTAGACTCTAGTGACAAAAAGACACCATTGCTACTGATTCATTCCACCTGGACACTGTGTTTGAACTCATAATTGTGTAACTAGACTTTTTAACCAGTGTCAGATTGGTTTTCCTACTTACCCATATTGTTTTTGGGAGCCACAGTTCCCATGTTATAGTCTCTTACTGTCTCACCAATAGGGAGTGCAAAGATTAAAGGGCACACGTTTATAATTGCTATACACTCTGCAATATAGACTTAATTAATGGAAATTAGTTTGAGTTTCTTTTGTTAGTTTTGTGAGTTACTTGTGTCATCTCTTCTTATGCACTTAAGGTTGGTATTATTTTGTTATCATTCATTTTAGTTTTCCCTTTCTCACACTTACCCACATTCAGAGTTCTGCCGTTGAGGATGAGTTTGATAGATTTGAGTCCGTATTCTTCACCGATCCTGCAGCACACAGTATGCATTAACACAATTTAAACTTCTTCAATAAATAAATGAAAAAACAGTATGTACCTGTCCACAATCTCCTGAACAAACACGTCCAGTTTGGCCTCAAAGTAGGTCTTAGTCTTTGGATCCTAAAACAGATGACAACGTAGTTATTTGACATTTTTGTTTGTTCATTTTTACAATCGCAGAGTCACACAATATAGTCTGCACCTTCTTGGAGTCTCGTGGCAGCAGCAGCTCTAATGTGGCGACACTAGTTTCTCTAAATGTTTGGTTTCTTTTGCCTCTGTTCACAGCCTGGCCTCTGATCGACTCCAGAGCGGCTCCTACCTCCGATACAGACAGACCGAGCAGTGGTGCATACTGCTCCGACAGCTCCTAAAACACAGGCGGTAATAAAATGAGTAGGTAGGTATATATTTCTTAATAAAACAATGATAAACCTTATGACAATGATAAACCTTATGTATACAAACAAATATGGTCTAAGGCAGAACGAAAACATTAATGTAATCTGCACAGACCATTGCATAGGCTCATCTGACTTTCTTTTTCTAGTTTAAAATGCTCTATTGGTTGACCCACAAAATCCTTATATCAGACAATATTAACACAAAACAATAATAATAAAAATAAAACGTCACAGTTCCAGTTCCATAAAAAAACGGTATGTTATATTATATTTTATCTATAAGTGTTGGACCTGCATGTGTTGTGGTTCAGGCCGATTGTCCTCTGTGTATGGGGGGTTCCATAGCTGGATCTTCTGTTGCTTCAGGAGGTTCTTCAGTTTCGCTTCAATGTTCTGCTCCGCCATCGCCTCTACAGACAAAAGCAATACTGTATAAAGGACGTATAATGTCAATGATAAATTTGAGTTGTGTGACAGAAGTGGTATGTACTGGTCTATTTCTCGGCAAACTAGAAAACTAACAGGTCTAAATGTAGTCTAAACGACTATATCAGGACTATATCAATCACTAAAAAAAAACTAATTACTAAATGACATTACAAAATACTGTGGGTCTTCTGTTGTTACCGAGAACAGGTGGCTAACAAAGTGCTAACTCATAACGAAAGCTTTCTGTTAGCGATCGTTCCGGTTTAGCATTAGCGTAAAATAACAAATGTGGTGGTGTTTTGCCGATATTTCATTACTTTAACATTTACCTCAAGTGTAAAAGATACGTTGTCAAGCGTGAAGGTTTTCATATACAGTAAAATAACGCTGCTCGTCCCATATGCGTCCGCCTCTCTGTTGTTTTCGTTTGTCACTCGGGATAAGTGATGGTCACTAGCGCGAAGACGTCTCACTCTGAATCCGGCTCAACAGCGCTCATATGGCTCATACTTGTGATCTACGTTTGGATTACTAGACACCCTTCGGCACATACATAAACACTCTTTGAGACAACTTCTACGCAGAGCCATAGAGATCAACAGAGTTACGCCAGATTTGTTGTTGATCATCTTCATAAAGACTAAAATGGGAGAACATTATTATTTTATTTTTTGGGGAAATAAACAAGAGAATACCAAAACTTCGATATACATCTATTGGTTATCCATAAATGTAAAAACAGTAAACAAACTCCGTCTTTTCCTAACTTTTATGAAGATGTTCTTTCTTATGTAAGGCTTTTATATGGCTCAAAGAACAGAAAGGCTTTAAAAACAATTCATTCATTTACAATTCCAAAATATGTTCATTGTTTTTTTACCGTTTGTGTACTGACTTGTTCTTTATAATAATAATATATATATTTTTTTATAAATGTTCCAGAAGTAGCAGCTATAAGCTAAAAATAAAAATTTATTAAAATGGGAAATGTATGTAACTGCGGTGGCTTTAATTAGCAGTAGGCTATTTAAAAGCTTCAAATTGTGTGTGATCTCAATTCTCTATCGTTTTTTTCTAGGTTGACAATGAATCGGATTCTGGTTTAACTACACGTATTTAAGAAAACATAAATATTTACATCAATGCGTTTAGAGCAGGGCATTACTTATTATATTATTGTTATTGTTACTTCCGTGTGGCCGTGTCCCGAAAAATACAAGTTCACGATGACTCCACCCAATTTAACCGTTTAACGTTTTTTTATCCGGAAACAAATTCGGAAAATCAAAAATTTCTCCAAGGTAAGAGGACATATTTAAATCTTATTTCACACAAGTCTGCTTTTATAATTTAATTTTTAGTATTATTATTATTTTCTCAGGTTATTTGAGTTTGTTGTCAAAAATACACATACACGTAAAACAGGACGCATGGAGGAAAGACATAACACATACATTTCGTCGTGTTAAAGGTAGAGTCCAGTCCCATCCGATGGTCCTTATAGTTTCGTTTTGGGTCAGTCTGTGAGAGAAAAGGACTTGCTGCCGTGTCGGTTAGGAAATAAAAAGCCACAAGGAAAATGAAAGTGAAAGAAGTAAAAGCTATAGGCCTATGGGGCTAATAGTTGAAGTAAAAGTTTATAAAAAATACTAGTTGAGTAAAGTGCAATGAAATTATTGAGTGTAATTCAAGTTGTAATTGTACTTTTGTGTCTTATTTCTGCAAAGCACTTTGAATTAACCTGTGTATGAATTGTTTTTCAAATAAACTTGACTTGCCTGGCCTCAGGTTTTCTTTAACATGAAAGGACAGACCACTAAAGCTATTATCATCTACTTTAGGTAAAACATAATTTTACTCATTCAGAAATTAAAAATAAATTAATAAATTAATAAATGGACTAAAAAAATGGAGGAAACTGGGGAGAACATGTTTGACAAGACCATTCCATCAGTGTGCAAAGATAAGGACATGGAAATAATAAAAAGAATGTACCATTATTTGTCTTTTTTATTCCAGACTAAATAGCCTTTTACAACAGATGAGTGAAACTGAAGAAACCAAAGTAAAGCTCGCTATAAAGCGGAAAATCTCTGATCATGAGCAAACAGAGCCTGGACCCTCAAAAGAAAAGTAAGTTCTAAAAAACACAACAGACAGAAATCTTCTAGAATTATAATGTTTTATGACATGATGTTAGTATGCACTCTATTGGTTACACAACATGGAAGTAAACTGGAAAACCTTACACTTTTGGGGTGAGTGTATTGACCAGTAACCAATATCCATTGAATATTAACAGTGGGCGGTAGTTATTATAACTTCTTTATAACACACTTCTCTAACCACCCTCTTTCCACTCTCAGCCAGACCACTTTGGCAACACACTTAATCCACATTGCCTATGAATTAAAAAATTTCTGTGAACAGAAAGCCGAAAAGAGCTGTTGAAAAGAGGACTCAGCCCGCTCACTGCTCGATGTGTCACAATGACCTGAAGGATGCTGTATCCTTCAGCTGTGGACACTGGTACTGCAAAGACTGTATCACTTTACTTAGCAAGCAGTCTAGAGACTTGCCCTGTCCCATCTGTGGTACTGAAAGTTATTTTTACAAATATTTTATGAGTATACTATAAAGTAGACCGACATTAATACAGATATGGTTTTGAGTTTAGGTCTCAAGGAAACCTTTGCTGAACATAAACACATACTAAAGACAAAATGTGAGCGTGTGGCTGAAGGGATTGAAACAGGGAATGGAAATTCTCTAAACAGAATCTACACCGAGCTGTATATCACAGAGGGCCACAGTAAAGGAATCAGTACCCAACATGATGTGAGGCAGCTGGAGGGAGAGTTCAACAAGAAGAAAAACCTCCAGGAAACTCAAATCAGGTGTCACGACATTTTTAAACTGCTACCGTCCGATCAGCAGCCCATCAGAGTGGTGCTGACCAGTGGTGTGGCTGGAGTAGGGAAGACCTTCTCAGTTCTGAAGTTCAGTCTGGACTGGGCCCAGGGCTCAGAGAACCAGGAGGTGGATCTGGTGTTGCCTCAGTCGTTCAGAGAGCTGAACCTGGTCAGAGGGGAGCACTATAGTCTGCTGGAGCTGATACATGTGTTTCATCCAGCGCTACAGAAGCTCACAGCATACACACTGGTCCACAGTAAACTCCTGTTCATCTTTGATGGCCTGGATGAAAGCAGACTGACTCTGGACTTCAACTGTGAGGTCATCTCTGAGGTTACACAGAAGTCAGAGGTCAATGTGCTGTTGGTAAACCTCGTCAAAGGCTCACTGCTTCCTTCTGCCCTTATATGGATCACCTCCAGACCGGCAGCAGCCAATCAGATCCCTGCAGAATGTGTACATAGGGTTACAGAGGTGAGAGGATTCATCACTGATAAACAGAAGGAGCAGTACTTCAGGAAGAGGTTCACAGATGAAGACCAGTGTGACCAGGTCCTGTCCCACATCAGGTCGTCTAAGGCTCTCTACAGCATGTGTGAAATCCCAATCTTCTGCTGGATCACAGCCACGGTCCTGGACCACATGTTGGGAACAGAGCAGGAAGGACCACTGCCCCAGACGTTGACCAACATGTACGCACATTTCCTGCTGGTGCACACTCATAGAAAGAGGAAGTACAGTGAGGAGAGCAGTGGTCCAGTTCTGACAGAGGCCGACCGTGAAGTCCTTCTGAAGCTGGGGAGGCTGGCCTTTGAACAACTGCAGAAAGGAAACATCATGTTCTACCAAGAAGACCTGCAGCAGGTCGGTCTGGACCTGACTGAGGCCTCACTGTACTCAGGACTTTGTACAGAGATCTTCAAACAAGAGAGTGTCATCTTCCAACAATCAGTCTACTGCTTCATTCATCTCAGTGTTCAGGAGTTTTGTGCTGCAGTGTATTTGCACCACTGCTTTAACAACAACAAAATTGAGGTGTTGGAACAGTTCCTGGAATATTGGGAGGAGGTGGGGTATCCAGAGGAGGAAGAGGAAGAGGAAGTTGAGGAGGCGGAGGAGGAAGAGGAAGTTGAGGAGGCGGAGGAGGAAGTACAGAAGGTTAAGGCGGAGGAAGAGGTTCAGGAAGTTGAGGAGGCGGAGGAGGAAGAACAGAAGGCTAAGGCGGAGGAAGAGGAAGTTGAGGAGGCGGAGGAGGAAGAACAGAAGGTTAAGGCGGAGGAAGAGGAAGTTGAGGAAGCGGAGGAGAAAGAACAGAAGGTTAAGGCAGAGGAAGAGGAAGTTGAGGAAGCGGAGGAGGAAGAACAGAAGGTTAAGGCGGGGGAAGAGGAAGTTGAGGAGGCAGAGGAGGAAGAACAGAAGATTAAGGCGGAGGAAGAGGTTCAGGAAATTGTGCATGGAAAGGAGAATGTGAAAACTAAAATAAAAAAATTAAAAATAAAAGAGAAAGTGGAGCAGGGGAAAGAAGACAACGATGATGATGATGATTATGATGATGATGATGTTGATGATGATGATGATGATGTTGATTATGATGATGTTGATGATGATGATGATGTTGATGATGATGATGATGATGATGATGATGATGTTGATTATGATGATGTTGATGATGATGATGATGATGATATGGATGATCATGACAGCAATGATAATATTGATTATGACAGTAACCATAATGACAGTGATGATTATAATGATCACGATGACAACGATGATAATGATATTGATTATGATGATAATTATTTTATCGATGATGAAGAAAATTACAATAATGATGATGACTATGATGAAGAATATAAAGATTCTGGACCCTCAAGTTCTGATGGTCATTCTGATGGCTATTCATCAGTATTTCAAGATATGAATGAAACCAATGAATATGACAGTTTTGCTCTTGACGTCTTTTTAAACAAAGCCATGGAAATATCCCTGATTGTTGAAAATGGCCACCTAGATCTGTTTGTGCGCTTCCTTCATGGCCTCACTTTGGAGTCAAATCAGAAAGTTTTGGAAGGTATACTAGGACCAAATAAGATCAAGCAAGTTACAATCCAAAAAGTCATCAGCAACCTGAAGGAAATGAACACCAGCCACATCTGTCCAGATCGAAGCATCAACATCTTCCACTGCCTGACCGAGATGAACGACCGCTTGGTTCATCAGCAGATTCAGGAGTTTCTGAAATCCAAAAGTTCTGAGAAAAAGAGTTTGTCTGAGATCCAGTGTTCAGCTCTGGCCTACATGCTGCAGATGTCAGAGGAGGTCCTGGATGAGCTGGATTTGAAGAAATATAACACGCCTCAGGAAGGAAGATGGAGACTGATCCCAGCCGTGAGGAACTGCAGAAAGGCTCTGTAAGTAGTTTTGATAACTATAAAAAGAAGTAAATAATAAATAAAAATGACGTTCTTGCTGATTTGTGATTACTTTTTGTTTCAGGTTTAGTGAGTGTGAGCTCAGTGAGACTCACTGTGGAGTGGTGGTTTCTGCATTAATGTCCAACCCATCTGATCTTAGAGAACTGGATCTGAGTAAAAACTATTACCTGAGGGACACAGGGGTCCAGATTCTATCTGTCGGACTGAAGAGTTCACACTGCAAACTGGAGATTTTAAGGTAAATGTTTAAAGAAATGTAACCAGCAAACTCTTGTGCACCTGTGGCCATGATGGTTTTGGGAACGAAAAGTGATTAGAGTGGTGCTGTAGAGCTCAACTGAAAAAGATGTAAAGTCTGGAACTGTAGTTTGTCTCCTGCTTCTTACTGTCTCAAGTACCCATAAAATGTACAGGGCTAGTTTGAAAATTACTGGATTTATTTTTTATCTTTGCATATGATGTCTTGTTGGCTTCACTGAGGTTTACACTATTTGAATGTATAACTGTTAAGTAAAATCTTTGGTAGTAAAATGGCTTCAAACTACACTAAATCATCTTTCTCTTTACAGAATAAAGGACTGCATGCTAACATGGTACAGTTGTAGTTTTTTGGCGTCTGCGCTGAATCTCAACCTCTTTCATTTGAAAGAGTTGGATCTGAGTGACAACTTCCTGCAGGATTCAGGAGTGGAGCATCTGAGTGACTTGATTCAAAATCCACTCTTTAAACTGCAGATTCTGAGGTTGGATTGTTGTGGCTAATGTTATGTTGCATATTCTTGATTCTACTTATATTTGACTTATATGTTCAGGTTGCAGTGCTGCAGTTTTTCAGCTGTCAGTTCTTCTAATCTGGCCTCAGCTCTGAACTCCAACCCCTCACATCTCAGAGAATTGGATGTCAGTTATAATGAGCTGCAGGACTCAGGAGTTGAGCCACTCTGTGACTTTTTACAGAGTCCACTTTGTGAACTTCAGACTCTCAGGTCAGTCCATAACATTTATATGTATTATTTGGAGACTAATTTAATTTCACAGCCATGTCCACTTGTATTGTAGTGAATATACTTTGTTTGTTGACTCAGACTGAGATACTGCAGGTTGTCGGAGGTGATCTGTTTGTCTCTGACCTCAGCTCTAAATTCTAATCCCTTCCATCTGAGAGTCCTGGATCTGAGTGACAACTACCTGCAGGATTCAGGAGTGGAGCTGCTCTGTGGCTTTCTGCAGAGTCCACACTGTGGGCTTCATACACTCAGGTCAGCTCACCTCTTTTCACATCTCTCCTTACAGTAGGGTATTATGCTTTTTGGGGGGTATTTAATTATAATTTAAGACAAACGTGGCTCATTATCTTACCTTTTGTTCGTTAGATTAGCTAAAACAGCAGTAATGTATGTTTTCATTTCCGGTATGAACGCTCTGATTTGTTTCTGGCACCTTCTTCCACTTCCTCATAATTTCACTTTTTATTCAGGTTAAATCGTTGCAGTTTGACATGGTCCAGCTGTGCTGCTTTGACCTTGGCTCTGAAGGCTAATCCTTCACATCTCAGAGAACTAAACCTGAGTAAAAACCTCAGTCTACAAGATCCAGGAGTAGAGCTTCTGTGTGACTATCTGCAGAACCCTCTTTGTAAACTGGACACTCTAAGGTCTCCTGTTCACACACACATATACTCAACATCTGGTCCTGTTAACAAATCACAATGTTCACTGAATTGTTGCAGTAATTCACATAGCTTTTTGATACCTAAAAGCTCATGTCTGGAGCAGAGTGATGTCATTTATGTTTTTTTAAGATGCACATTGTACAGGTCTTCTGAAGTTAACACAATTCATTTTAATGTTGATCTAGATTAAAGTCGTGCAGTTTGTCCGACATCAGCTGTTCATCTTTGGTCTCAGCGCTGAAGGGCCACCCTTCGTCCACTCTGACAGAACTGGATCTACGGCTAAATTCCTTTACTTTTTCAGGGTTTGATGTGTTGAGCGAATTTCAAACAAGAACAGGCTGTCTACTACACACTCTGAGGTCAGAATTTCATCATCATTTTACAACCCTGCTCAGACATGGGCTTAAAGTGAACACAATGGAAATGCACACTTTTACTGGTCCGGGTTCTATCACAAACCCTAAAAAAATCACCTTTATTGGATTCTGATCCACTCAAGTATTCTCTTGTGAGTCTCATATTGTTTGCTTTTGTCAGCTGTATTTATTAACATTAGTTCATACCAGACATATGCGTGCTGTGCTTTGCTGATTTTTCAATAAATTACAAATTATCAAATTATGAGGAGCTGTTTAGAAGACCAGTCCCACTTAATTAAATGAGATCATTTTTTAACTGATTACAGTATTTTCATGTGGCATTAGAAACAGAGATTATAAGAACGCTTTTGTCACTGTCACTGGTCAATGGATAACCATTTTTTAAAATAATAAATACGATTTAAAATGTGGTGATTTGACATGACTGCTACAGCTACATTCACTGTCTGTCTGACTTTATAGGACTGATGTAATTCCACACGTAGAAGGCCCAGAGTGCACCATAAGCAGTAGTGATGAGAAACGAGGTACTGTACCTAAGCTTATGGTTAGATATTGTCTGTGTTTGAAAGATGTTATCACTAAAGAGAGTGTATGATAATGAAATTATCTTAATAGATCAACCCACATCTGCTTCAAAGCAATCAAACCAGAAGGTATGTAGATGTACTAAGTTAATAATGGCTAAAGAGTTTGACAAAGCAGATGATACATGTTCAAGTAACATTTAACACATTTTAGAGACAGTTCCACTTCAGACCTGAGGTGTCGACTGAGTCCGGAAATGTATCATACAGGTAAGATACTACATGAGGTATGGGATGGTGCACTCATGGCAGTCAGAACGCTGCCAGCATACCTGACACTTTTCTCCACCTGTTCCATCTCTTCACATCTTACATCCAATAGGGATTGTTTCTGGTTTTATAATACAATTATTAAACTTGTGTTAAGTGCATTTCTTATTACAATTCAGGTTCAGATGCCCTCAGTCAGGAGCCTTCCGCTGTTCTTCCACTGGATTGGTGTTTGTTGTGGAGAAGGAGGCGGAGCTTCAGTACAGAACTGTCCAATGGGAAGAGGCGCAGCTGCAGACGGCTGGTAGGACACCTGCAGGACCTCTGTATAACATCGAGTGTCCAGAGAGAGCTGTGAGTGAGCTGCACTTCCCTCACTGTGAACCTGACCACGGTATGTT